>JXSR01S025009.1:4472-22592 GCA_000969725.1 Ophiothrix spiculata
TGTTGTAACAGACTCAATATAATGAAATAATCTCTTACAAATCATATTAGATTATTTCCAAGAAATTTTTGCTGTATTTCTTACCAAAAGAAAAATATAGTAACGCGAGTAACGGTAACGCGAGTAACGGGAATATTTTTTGAGTAATTTGTAATCAACGATCTTGTCTTTTGCCATTATTTTTTTTTTAATTGAGAAAGTTTTTAAGTTTACAAGACTGTACAATGCAAATATTATAATAAGTTAGGAGTAAACCTATTATTTGACTAAGTGGACAAATCAGTAACGCGAGTAACGGTAACGCGAGTAACGGACCTTATGCTTCCCAATTTTTACATGTTAAGTTAGACGACCACGGCAGCCATTACGGTTTGACAGTTCTACCAATACAACGCATGTGTTCTCGGTGGCTAAAATTAGCCACCGACGTTTTTGCTATTTGCCATCCCTTTTTTGTTGGATCACTCATGTATTATTGTTAACAACATTAAGGAGTATCTACTTAAGTGTTTGTTGATTAAAAAAAATCAAAATGTGTACTTTGATCATGCATTTTTTAATTTTAGGTGTTTGTTTACATAAAAGTGATCATGAATTTTCACAAGTTTATGTTTGGTAAACTCCTTGACTACCATGGCCTATGGCTTAAGCAACTCACTAAGATGTGCAAGAGCACATTTCCCACATTTTTTATGATGCAAGTTGTTCAAAATGAGACTTCAAAAAATTGGCAAAATTAACCATTGTTCAATGGAGATCAGTATGTCTACAATACATATATGTTTTGTCGACATACTAGTAGGTCTAATGTTAAGTAGTTCTGCATATTTAATTGTATTGTTCTGCACTTCAATATCATGGGTATTTAATAAAAATATTCAATTGCTTGCAAGTCCTTTATTTTGAGCAAACAAGTGAATCAAAGTTATGTCAAATTTTGTCATGTCCGAAAAAGGTAACGCGAGTAACGCTTTTTTGCAAGAGTGCCACGGCCACATATTTTGACAGAAAGTTTGGTTGTTGCTACCAATGGAAAGTCATGACTGTAAGGTATATATATGTGAAAGATGAAGGAAGTAGTCCATCTTTTGTAAAAACTACAGCACTTGAAAGGTAAAAAGGCGCAAAAAAAGGTAACGCGAGTAACGCTAGAAATGCCCATCATGCTCTCTTGCAGGAGTCAATGAATGGCTGTGAACTCAGACCCTATAATGAATGGAGTATGGGTCTGTAAGCTCAGACTAAGACATGTCAAGGTATGGTGCAATAACATCAGCCTTAGATCCGACACGTATCCTCACTGCAGACTGGTTGGACTATCCTCACTGCAGACTGGTTGGACTAGCCTCACTGGCTGCGCCGGCGGTATCGGTTTGCTCGAAAAACCCGAACGACTCACTGCGATGAATTATCTTGTTCGGCGCTCTGGCGCGGAGCTATACAAATTCAGTTGATAAATTTACGTCACTTTGCTCAATGACGCATTTTGTTGAGCTTGGTTTCATGTTTTTCGCTGATAGCAAAATATTTTCATATGTCATTAAGCAGATGGAGCGCTATAAAATTGGGCACCATAGATCGACGATTGTTGACACTGCGCGATCATCAAAGAGCGTGTAGGTAGAGGCCAAAAACATCATCCAGATTTCATGTTAAATGGAAATTAATGAGAATTTCAAATTGTAAGTTTGTGTTTCCTCACTAAAATTAAATCATCGAGTCTATTTTTGTGGATTTATTTTAAACAAAGGTAGGCGTAACATGCGTTTCAAAATCCTGAACGCTGGCTCCATTGGAAATACGTTGTTGCAAGGTTGCCGAATTCGCTCAGCGTAAGTGCCTCATTAGTGCCTGCGTCACCTTCCGAGCTCTAGTAGGAGGGACACGTTTCAGGTCTAGTGCCTCATATAGAATATGAGGCACGAGTTGAGTGCAAGTATCGGTACATCAACAATATTACATAAACTAGACTCCACTGGCACTGACACTTGCAGTGCAGTGAGTGGCACATGCCATATCATATGCAATCATGATATATGGCCAGAATGCTCACATCACGAAAGATTTGTAAAATTCCAAAAATTGGGTGTTGGATCATGTTCAAAATTCGGCAGCCTTGCAGCGTGACATGCTTAACACAACTTTTGAAACGTCCAAAACTGATAATCTACTGACCGCTTCAGCATCCAACTTTAAAATAAGTTAAAATATTCATTTAAATTCAATACCCACCTTCCAAATACTACAATGATACTCAATTTTTCAGGCAAATGACGAAAAACTGTGCAACTAATTGACAGCCGACTTGGCAGAAAGAAATAGGGATGGGCGATAGTCAAGTTCCGTGATTTATTAGGGTTACTTGGGGTAAAGTGGAACAATGGGGTAAACGGAACACTAGCAAAATCTTGGCCTCAAAATCTGGTGACATGCCACAGAATGTACCATTCACCCCAACACACAACAAATCGTTTCGTTTCATATCAAATCTGGGCTTGGGGAAAAAAAGAAATGACACATAGGCCTAGGCTACTCTCTAAATATAAACGAGTGGAAATGTCACTCCCCAAAAGAGTGAAACTCTTATAAACCACTCAGAAAGGAGTGGTTTTGTATGTTAAACAGCAAATTTCCACTCATAAAGAGTGAAAATCACTCCAAAAAGAGTGAATTTCCAATCGTTTGAGGAGTTAAACGAAGGACAACTCGAAAAAGAATTGTCCTTCGTTTAACTCCTTAAACGAGTGGAAATTCACTCTTTAAAGAGTGATATTCACTCTTTATGAGTGAAATTTTGCTGTTTAACATACAAAACCACTCCTTTCCGAGTGGTTTATAAGAGTTTCACTCTTTTGGGGAGTGAAATTTTCACTCGTTTACCTTTAGAGAGTAGGTCTACCAGAAAAAACTTAGGATCGAGTCCGAAGAACAAATTGATAATTTATTTATGTCAAAATAATTGAGTTAATTATGAAATTAAATCAAATTTAATAAGAAATTTTGCAATTTTAAAGAAGGGCATCATATTTAGCCGTTAGTGCTCCGTTGAGCGCCTTGCACGCACTGCGGATGAACTTGGCACAAAGTGCTGGAATAGAATCTCGGAATCCTTGATAAAATGTTTATGACTTGGTGGGAACTTTGGGTCATATATTCTAGATCTACGTAACTTACATTGGACCTATTTAGAGTTGGGTAAATATTTCATGGGGGATCATCATCCTGGGGGCCGGGGACGTACAGCCATAGGCCCTATCGCCAGTATCATCCGTTACCCATTAGGCACTTGAAAGCAGAAATAGAGCTAAGTATATGGGTTCATTGGCTAATTTGATTTGCAGGCCGAGACCAGAATAAAAAAAAGAGGCATACTAGGGTACAAGCCTAGCTATTTTAAAAAGGGCTCTTTCATGAGGCACATCCTGTGAAATGTCACACCTCATAATTTGGAAGATAGGTTGAAATTTGTTATGGGTTGTATGTCCTGCAAAATAGCTTACGTCCAAAAATAAAACAATAGCCAATTAGTTAGAAAACATTTGATGAATTATCTAAATTACACCTTATTTATAAAGACATATTTGAACAGAATTATTAATATGATTATCAGCAATTTTGCGAGACGTTTCGATGTCCTAGCAGTTTTTTCCCCAGCTTTTCTCCGATAGTGTAAAAATGGATGTAGCCTTTTTGCAAATTAACTCATATATATCTTTGGCAAGTTTAAATAAAACACAAGGTGGGCTAGATTTCTTTCCCCACTTTTGACCAATCAAAGGCCAGATACCGAGATATCTTTGTGAGGTATACAGTGGAACCTCGTTAACAAAAATATGTTAACACAAAAACCCTGATAAAAAGTTTGTTGGGTCCCAAGTATTGATTTCCTTTGTTAAATCAGTTGGATAACACAAAATCCTGATAACCCAAACTAAACTCTTTTGCCCCCAGTGATTTGTTAACGAGCTTCCATCGTATTTAAAAAAACAACTATTGCATCAAAGTGATCTTGAGACTATAAAGTATTTCCCTAGACAGACGGTCGCAAGTGAAATAGTAAGATAGTATCACGATCACTGAGATTATTTTTTTGAGATTTCATTATCAGTCTATTAACAACCAACACATTTTAAAGTACATGTTGCATAAGAGTTCAATAAAACAACATTCAATATTTGTTTCATTTATTATCTTTTATTAATTCTCATTTTGCATAATATATATAAACATTTCCATATATAATTCTATAAATCATTCTACATAATAAAAGAGAGATTGTAAGATAACAGAGACTTAAAATATAATTATGTAAAACAACTGAATAACATCCTAATGCTCCTCTTTTTCAAAATTACAACTTTGTCAACATAAGGCCAATCTATACTTAGCTACCAAATATTAGGTGCAACAATTCTTCATTGTTAAATTAGTATCCATTAGGTGTTTAACACCAAATATTTGGCTCGCATAAATATCTCATAAATATTAAGAAACCAATGAATATTTTTATCACCAAGCCTGGTTTAAAATTCTGATATAGTTTGCACCATGTTTTGCTCCTAAACATATTCATCACAACACAAATAGATCTCCTTGGCAGAGCAGATGATAAAATGAAATTTCTAATCACCATAGATCAGTGGCAACAATATTTTCACATTTTATAAGTTAACCCATATAAAAAGGATGACTGAAAATGCACACTATATCAACATTTTAGAATATGTTATTATTAGAAAATACATTGGAAATTAATAGAAAACAATCCACTTGTTAATGTTATTTTTTCAATTATCATGATATTGAAATTCTGCAATAATAAAGGTTAAAATATGTTTAAAAACAACATATGAGTCTCTTCATAATTCATCCTAATAAAAGTTATTATTTTGTGCTACTAAAAGAGCACTTTACTGTAACACTCAAGTTGACATCACTTCATTTTTTAAAAACTTTACACTTCCTATCCCAGATCTGTCTGGCTAACAGAAGAGAAGTAAGGCTTTAAAAAATTTATTGGAGCAAATAAAAAAATATAGGTAGAAATGTCTTTGAAACAAAAAAATTTCAAATACAAGCACACAACGTTCGACCAAAAGGCTTGTCCATTGTTCGTGACAACCTAAAAATACCCCGGACAACCTTAATGAATGTTTAAATTGTCAGATAAACTGCTCCAGCTACTTTTCTAATATTCAAATTGTAGAACGTAGTGTATTTTTTTAATGAAAGTTTTTTCGTCAATGTCACCATAAAATTTTGAAATGGAACGCAACATGGCGGCCGTATATAAATATTTCAACATATATGGGACTCCTCAAACTCCCGATTAGGTTGCAAAATTTACGGACAACCGCAAACACTAGCAAGGCTTTTAGGTGGACAACAAAGATTTTTTGTTGATGTTGAATGCTGCAAGCAAATATCTAATACCATACAGATACAAAAACAAATATTTCTTTTTCTCTGACCAGAATGTATTGTGCAACTACGAGCAGGCATCACAGAGTGTGGAGCTCTAAAAATATTCATTTTACCGGTTTCAACAAATCTCAAAGAAGAAATATTTAGGGTAATAGTTAAAAATAGGACAGTCAGGTTTCACACAATGTTTTTAAGCCTAAATCTAACCAGTGGCATGCACAGGAATTTTTGATTGGTAGAGCAAGATATGAAGTTCCCTCAACTAATGAGGCCCAAAAGGTACACCCGAAATTTATTGACGTAGCTTTAGAAAATTGACAAGCAAATAGAAAGAGTATCATATAATTGCACACTCGACTCATATCGATAATATGACTTTCAATTTCTCAACAAAAAATAGATATATAATAACATTTTTAACAAATATTTAAAACATTTCCACCAATTTTTTCTGGTCCTCGGCATGTTTAGTAGAAAATACCACTAAATTCCCTATTCCTTCCCCAAACTTTTCTTGTGACTGGCCTCCCATCCCCTTTGCGCACACCACTGAATCTTACCAGCATGTATCACAATAGGCAATCATTCTACAAAACATTAAAAATGTCTGATTAATATGATTATGGCCCCAAATGAACACAACATAAGAATTGTTTAATACTGTAAACCAATTATATATACTGTTAGAATCAAAATATCAGAAATGTCTTAAAGCTTTGTGTGTGTAAAGGTTTTTACATCTAATTAGGGACCATTCACTCTACACTTGTAAGGGGGTCCTGATGCAAAAAAAAATTATCATGGAAAGTTATTGGGCCCCCCCCCCTTATGAGGGTGAACAATTTTAAGGGCCCCCGTTTTGCATCAGCCCCCTAACAAGTGTTTGTGAATGGTCCCATATTAATGGATTCTGATTAATTGCAGAAAAGAGCAAAAAAAAAATTCAACATATTGTGTGCCCTTCTCATTCAAAAAATCAATTAATTACAAACTATGAGTACTGTGCAGTTTCTGAAATTATTTTTACAAAATATTCTAGACAGAGGAGGTTTTCACAATATCCCACGATGCAATGCAACATTGTACAATGTACATGCAAATCCAATTCAACTCCTATACTTTTGTACAGGTTTCTGACATTTTTGAAGTGTCGGCAATGTGGGTAAACACTGGGCTGTTTGGAAAAGAAACACATTGCTGGAAAGATATGAATGAGTACTATTCAATGGAATTCTCAAACTCTTAACAGCCCCTTGTCCAGAAAACCATTATTGCCTATTATATCTATATGTATCAGAATAATGCATTGTGGGATATTCTGAAAACCTCCTCTGTATTCTAGTATTGCCATCTTTTTTTAATTTGGCTTTTATTGGAGCATAGCCGCTAAATGGAATGTAAACACCAGTTAATGTTCATTTGATCAATTTCAAATGGGTCTTTGGTAAAGGTGGCATATTGCCTTTAAAGGCGACTAAAATACAAGTGGGGGAATAGTAAGTTTGATAAAATTCAAATTGGTCTTTGGTCAAGGTTGCATATTGCCTCTAACCCTTTGAACCCGACGAGCCGGTATACCGGCTCACGTGTACATGTACCGTTTACCACGTGTCAGAAACTTGATGTGTGTCAACAGGCATGGGTAGTTAAAATTTCCAATGGTCTTATTTATATCGGAAGACACCAATAAAACTTTGAACACATGGTTGATCGGCCATTCTGCTCTTATTTACTTGACAGAGCTGAATCATTCCTCATATTTTCGTAAATTTGATCAAATTTTCAACAAATATAGCTTCGCCCATAGACTACAACGTAAATGTCGAATATGTTGGTCGACATAAATAGTATGTTTTTGTTAATGCTGGTTATTGGAACATTTCAGACTAGTGTAAAATGAAAAGGTAAAGTAAGAAAAATCAAAATAAAAGTAAGTTTAGGCATTATTATTTATATTGTGTTTTTTTTACTTTTGGGTTGGCCCAGGTCAGCGGTACAGATGCACGTGGAATAGCCAGGGTTCAAAGGGTTAAGCTGACATAAACACAAGGGAAGGGGTGAATTTTGACAAAATTGATATTGGTCTTTGGTCAAAATAGCACATTGCCTGTAAAGCTGACACAAAGCGAATAGTGGAATTTAATGTAAAGTTGGATATACAGTTGTTCATTATTTTAGTCTCCAAGAAGCCTATTTCAAAATTTAACAAATCAATTAACACATTGTTTTTTTTATGAAAATAAGATTTTTGAGCATCGTTTACTGTATCTGTCATATGTTCTTTTGTATATCAATTCATTAATACTTTAAATAAGGGTAGATCAAACACGCTGAAATTTTGAATCATTAAGGAGCATGGTCCGATTGCTTCAACTTTTTTTAAAAACTTTTTCTGATTTTGGTACCAAGATATTACTCATCTTTTTCTCATATTTCATGTGAAATTTCATGGCTGAAGCATGTTTAATTTTGGAGATATGGGTAAAAATGTGTCTAGTTATGGTAACAATAATTATACAGTAAAGTATAGGAAGCTATGACTTTCAAAATAAAAAAATGTTTGTCCGATTTAACTGAAATTTTGACCTTGTTGTGAGTCATGAACTTTCATATGAAACCAAAATCCAAATTTTGACAAATTGGACCATGCTCCTTTAAAGTTTGCATATTAAGAGATAGCAAAAATCTGATGTGGGAAATCTTTACTCAATCCAGAATATAAAATACTCCCCTAAGCACACACATATAAAACAAATCACTTAAAATTCACTGATCATGATATATTAAAAACTGTTTGAAGATTGTAAACTTCTTGTTAATATTGATCTTTTTTCAGATATCTATATATCTAAACCATTGATTAAATATTATATTAGTTCTCAGCATTGTGCATAATTCTTGTCTCTTGAATTTTAGATTTTTCCTTCATTAAAGCAATACTATAAAGTGTTAAAATGAAGTGCCCTCTGTCATCCATGACTTTTGATTTTTTTAAAGCTTATTGGGTTTGTTTTTAGGAATTTGATAAGAGTGCCTGGTAGATACTAATACCATCCAAACAATTTTGGTTAAATTTGCTTTCTTTTTCTGTTATGGCCATTTGTTGATTTAAATTTGAGATCTCGAATTGACATTTTTTACTCAAACCCATTTTTGATCAAAAACTGATAGTATTGCTTAAATATAGCAAGAGAGAAAAATTGTGTGACACACAATATATCGAGGGGCATTGGTTCAACCCATCTTTATACATCGCTATGTACAACAAGAAATCTTAACAAATTCAAAATTGCACACATTTTTTTTTCTGTGACACACACACATTGAAGATTGCTTGTCCAGCTTGAACACATGTTTAAACGTCTTTTCAGACTTGAAATCCGCAATTTGGTTAGTTTTTTTACTACTTAGCCCTTTTATTAGTACAATTTAAGAATACATTCAAATATAATGAATGATTTGAGCCAGTCAAATGTTTTTATTATTGCCTGCTCAAAATACAATCACAAATATTGATTATCTTTTCATTCTGGAAATAGTATCACATTTTTTCCCTTGACCTTTCGTCTCGGGAAATGGAATATAGTCTCAAGTGTACTTTTGGGGAATAATTTTCACTATTGCCACAACGAATAAGTGTCAATATATGTTTTATATACCTATTTTGTGCCACTATATATATGGTATATGTTACATCAAAGTTGCAAGCTTCAAGATGAATATAGTGATATAGGATATACAAATACATATTCATTTTACAATGCATATATTGTTGATATTTGGCACTTGTTGATACACTTTTGTTAATATTAACTTCAAGCAGAAAGGCTATGATGTACAAATAACAGCATTGAATAAATTCTAATAATCATGATCCAAGGCAGATTTAGGCTGGGGGTGCCCCTGGCTTGCGCCCCACTTTTGTTTTTGCAGAACAGGGCCTGAATTTAATGATTTTTAATATTTAGCTCCTTGAACATTCATAAAATGTTCAGAAACAGCTGCTAATCATTGATTTTAGGTGTGAATATTCAAAAAATATCCCCACCCCACACCTTATTTTCTGCAGAGCGCACCTCACTATACCTTGATCAACACTAAATAGGTGGGAATTATGAGGCTTTTCTTCATCCGCAAGTAAACATAATCCCACTTACATGCACGTCTTAGATACTGATGCGTAAGTCTTCTGCAGTTGCGCTGTGTTCAGCTACGCTCGCGCTCATCTGTATCAATTCACGATGTGAAGAGGCCCGACTATTTGGCGTTGATCAAATAATATAAGTGGGCGACAAGGTGCTGCCAAAATGGCATCTTCTCTATTGAAAATACCTTGATCTGCCTCTGTGATCAACACTTTGTCAGGTGGTAGCACTTGGGCTATGCCAAGATGATGGAATGATGGAAGAAACAAATACATGACTTCTGCTTTAATTTCTATGTTTCAACTTTTTAAAAAAAAGTACCAGGTTGGAGATTCGGTGGGATCTCTGTTAAGATTAATATCAATCACACAAGCTATTCCATGGGTGAGGTGGATTGCTTTAAAGATGTTATACTTTTTTTTCGCAAATGCCATAGTTGTTTGTGAAAACTTCCATAACCTATCGGCATTATTTCCCCTGACACTCTGGGTTTGTGCTACACTATAAATTCAAATCAGAATTCTTCCTTTCAATGTCTATCTCCTAGTTCTGGTTCCTCTCTGCACTGGGTGTGTTTAACTGGCAGCTTTTGAGTAAAACACTGCCTGCATTTTGCTTGGCTAGCTACCTGCTTTTTAGTGGCATCAAAATCTCCACATTGAGGGATAAGACACTGAAAAGCGCAATATAGTGAAATTCCTATAAGTATAGATGTATTGTTAATATAAGTTGTTAGTTTTCACATCTCCATCGTACTTTGAGTCTAATAAGTTGATTCCTTCACAGTCTATGCTAAATATTGTTATCTTTATGAGTTGGGTCTAGGAGTTCATGTGATAACTCTTTTTCTTCTATGGCTCCTTTCATGGTCTTTGTTAACTATTATCACCTTCATTAGTTGGATCTAAGAGTTCTATGTTATAACTCAACTGTTTTCCTCGAAGCATACTATAGCTGTTATCAAACTCCACAACATCTATAAGAAATAAGATAGGAGAAAATTGGTTTAACTTTATTATATCTTAATTTTTAAAATTAATGCAATTCATGATTATAAGTTCCTAAGGCCAAAAAAATATTGCTTCTTTGTCCTCACCCGACAGACCATCAAAATTTGACCTCGACCGTGTGCTTTATATATATTTTTTATTATTTACTCTTATTTGAGGATTTTTAATACAAAAAATATACAAATATTCACTGAGAAAGTCTTCAAATGGGGAAAATATGATATGAATTGACATGAACTGTATTTACCAATGTAGAAGACCTCTTTTACAAGAATAATATACTGCTGATTTGTAAGTTAAGTTTATTTCTAGTTCAATTTTTCATTCTGTAAGTTCAATTTCATGTACATTTATTACAAAAAAAAGCCTACCTACCGACCCTACCTTTTCAAGAGCCGTTATGGGCAAACAAACAATATTTTTTTGGCCTAAGTGCAAATAGAAATCACACCTGAAGAATTAAAACATCGCCTGGGATAAATGCGATAAACAGTACACAAATATTGACTGCGTCTCTAAAATGGTTCAATTTTTTGCCCAAGTGCTTTGGTAACATGGGTGTGCAGTCTTCAAAGCTCCAAGGGGCTTAATAGATTGAGCCATCCAAAAATATTGAGCAGTCAATATTTGGTTTATATTTACCTCCACTAAAAAATCTCTGAAAGAGGCAAATAAAATAAATTGCAGGTGATTTACTACACCTCCCCTGACTTGTAATTCCACGCAGCCTCAGCACACTTTACAGAGCACGTACACTTTGTTCTAATCATTGGGTTAAATCACTACCTGGACTCCCTGGGGCCAAAGGGCTTATACTGCCGCCTACATTAATTGGCGCAACCCTAGCTTGAGCAATTCACACCCTCATATAGAATATACAGATTTTGCACACTCAGCTCCAGCTGGACTCGAATGCGAAATGATCAATACAGCTCATGTTTAACATGTTTAACAGTCCGAGAACTAACCGACTGAGCTAACGAGAACTATATGATTCAATAGCAAATTCTATAGCCATCCTACATTGCAGTCAGTCTGTTCAGCAAATGATAATAAGGAAGTACATTAAAGATAATGATTGTACATTGATGGCACAATTTTGGGTGTTTATTTGATGCATTTAAGTGCATTTTGCCCCGGGGGCACTCCAGTATAATGTTGCAGGCATAGAGTGACCAAGAAAAAAGGTGAATTAGGGTTGTTTTGAGGACTGAAGGGTGAATCAGGTGACACAGTTTGGGGTATCAAAAATAGAAATTTCAAGAAATATGGTACTTTTTCAAACCGAAGTGTGAAAACAGTGTCGATAAAACCCCGATTTAGGGTGTGAATAGGGGGAAAAGGGGATATTTTGGTATCAGAACCCTCCACCCTTTAGGGGGTGTTTTGAAAAACTGTAGTCACGCTATGCCTGCAACATTTATACTTGAGAAATATACCTGCATATATGTACGTATATATGGAGCTTGGAAATATAGAAAGGGATGAAATCCACTTTGGGTGGATCTCCCAGTTGGGGGGGGGGGTCTTCCTCAAGAATTTGTGTAGGCGCATGTGCCTGCTGGACCATCTCTGTATCTTTTTTTTTTTACTTTAAAACCAACCTGTCAGTATACCAATTTTGACAGTAAAGCACCCCATTTACTCAAACTGGGTGCTTTTGGAGCAAATGTTCCAAAAACATCCAATTTAGGCAAATTGGGTGCATCCATCTATGAAAAAAATTACATAATCGCTATACTGTGAAAAAGCACCCAAAAAGGCAGGCACACATATGTACACCATGTCAATGTGTGAGTACCCCCTGGGGTGGATCTGTCATAACTTACATGTCCCTAGTTGTTGTAATGTTAAATGGCCATCCTCTGGTACCATATGACAATTATATCGCTCCCTTTCTAATATTGCTTCTTTACTCCCACCTTCATTTTCTCTCCATACTGAGAATGCGATATCATGTTGTTTGGTCCTAAATTCATACCTGTTAGTAAAATAAAATGCAGATCTTATAAATTCAAGTGATTTACAGTTACAGCAATGTTGCCTGGGAATACTCTACAGTTATATGCTGACGACCATGACTCAAGTCACTTTTATAGGCCAAGTGATGTATCTAGTCCATTTTCTGAACATCTCCGTTAAGATTACTCCAGTTTCTTAGTAAGTAAATATAGGACATTTAATAAACTAGCCTAAGTTATTTCTTAGAGCCTTGCGCATGGAAGAAGTATCCTATAAATTTCATTGAATTTTAAACTGGGGTTTATTTGCTAGAGGCAAAAATAGGTCTCAAAATGGCTTAAGGATGGTTGCCGTGCTGTCTATGATCATTTTTCCATTGACTTCTGTAAAGTGTTGTTTCTTTAATAAAAATGTACCTTTTTATGTTGTAAAATTTAGGTACATACCAAGTTCAGGCTTGGCAACATTTTGAAATCCAAAAATGGAGCCCCTTCAGCCAGGGGTCCAGGGACCTGCTTAAGGGCCCCTGGTGGGGTCCAGGGACAAAGGCCTGGTGGGGGTCATAGGGTAAAATATCGCAAGTAAAATGTTGGTGTTATATACACATTTACTCAAGAATGCCAATGAGTGCAAGAGAAAAAAATCCATATTTAGTCAAAACAAACAGAGGCCTTGGGGTGTGGGGTGAGGTCATGGCCCCTGCAGAGGGCCCAAGGAGTGCTTGTATGGTACAGTTGCATCCCTCCAAAAAAATCAGAGGGCATCTAGATACTTTGCCCCACTAGAGAGGCCATTTTATGGTGTGAAATGGCAGTAATATGCTATGTAAATACTCCTCAAAAGGATAAAAGTGCAATAATATTCTAGTTAAAATAATGACCCCCCCCCCCCCCACTGCAGTGGCCCCTTGCAGAGGGCACAATGTGTGCTTATAGGTATAGTTGCATCCCCCAGAACATATTCAGTGACTAAAAAGAAAGATTTTACTCAAAATAAAATCAAATAATATTTTCTTTTATACTCGATCTCTAGCTTGCCAAAAGCACTATGTAATCTCAATAATGTATGTCCTGATGACGTTTCATTAAAAAAAATCTCTTTTACAGAAGCAACCTTATCACTTCAATAGTGAAATTAACAGTGTCTGTAAAATTCTAGGCATCACAAACTTCCGATATTAACGAAAGTGAATATGTCGGAACAAAATTACTTTTTACTTTGTAAGATTACGGACAAATAACAGAGACTTTTACTTAAAATTTTGGCTCAGAAAGGCACATGAAACATAGATAAATGTTATATTTTGATCTTTAAAAAATTGAAATATTTTCATGTTATTGTTTTTTTTTCTTTGCCATTTTTTTCTATTTTTGCAATGTTTACTATCAAGTTCTTTAAAGTACATATCTGAACACACTGTCACTGACCTGAGTATTTACCAGGAGATTGCACTTGATACTTCAGCTTAAGATAACTTCCACTTGATATATTCAATCAATCAATCAATGATACAAGTACTTGCATAACATGCATACCCCATTAAGGAGTCTATTCGTACAGGGGACCCACGATTTTACGTGACTGTCCGACCACGGAGCAAGTAGAGTAAAGTTTCTTGCTCAAGGAAACAAAGAGACGAAAACTGCCCGGCCCGGGGCTCGAATGTGTAATACAATGTTTACTATCAAGTACATATCTAAACACAGTGTCACTGACCTGAGTATTGTATTAGGAGATTGCACTTGATACTTGAGCTTAAGAGAACTTCCCCTTGATATATTATGTGTAACACTATGTTTACTACTGAGTTCTTTGTTAGACATGTAATAACTTTCTGGAACCTTCTTCCCATGACCTTCACCAATCTGTAGAATGAAAAAGTACAAGACAAACATGTGCGATTGTATTGCATGATTCTTAGAATTTATAAAATACAATATACAAGTTGGTTCGCAAACCACAAGTTTCGCCTAGTGGCGGTTTTAAAAGGATTTTAGCAGAAAAATATATTATCAAAATATGGTTACCTTACTGGTGATAATTTGGTCCAAGTGGCATCATGTTTTAAAGAGTGGCATTAATATTGAAAAGACCTAAAGGTGTTTCAGGTCAACTTCTTGATTATTTGTAGGATTTGACATCAAATTGGGATTTTAACTCAAGTGACCTCAGGCAAAGTAGACAGTTCCCAACAAGACGAGACTAAGACAAGACTTACCAAATGTACACATTTAGGGTCTCCGTTAGGACCTGTTTGCGTACCTCCCCAATGTACGGGTAGTTGGTCTGCATCGATGTACTGTAAAATTTCTTCACGCCAATTACCTGGAAGACAGTTCAAAAATGATTAAAGCTAAGATAAGTCTTGGCTGCCATATATAGTGTCATATTGGATGGGAAAACATTTATTCTAGGTAATTGAAAAAACATACACACATCAAACATGAAATGTTAAAAATTTAAGTAAAGAAAATCTTGTCCATGAATGTGTGTGTGCGTCTACATCGCGCTGTGTGTTACAAGGATCACAACAGCGCGGATCCAGGAATTTTCAATAGAGGGGGCACCATTTTGAGGAGGTTGAAGATTTTGTGAATATTTATACCTAAAATGGGCCCTTAGCAGTTCCATCCACACCGGGATGCAACTTGTGCGTTAAAATTAGTGGCGTGTCCCTTTTGGCCATGAGCGAGACATTTCTATAATTGTGTTCACACTGGGAATTTGCTTGTGAGCAGCTCATGAGTGAGAATTTGCTCGTAAGCAGCTCATGAGTGAGAATATGGTCATGACCAAATTCTTCAGTGTGAACAAGCCCTTAAACTCAGGCATGCTCTGCAAAAAATGGAGGGGGGATCGTAGGAAAAAAGTGAAGTTGAAAAGGGAGTATGCAGAGTTGAGTATTAGATTCATCTGTTCTAAAATTAGACCAAAACTGTCTGGCCTCATTTTTGTCCGTAGAGGGTTTGCACGACGCAATACGCACCATACACGCAGACTGTTCTCGCTGCCATCTTGGTGGGGTCTGAGTAGTTTGTGATGTAAACAAGACATCCAAATCGGCTGTAACTCGTGATAGACTGCAAATCATGACTTGAAAATTACACTAAATAAATGTGCTGTATATTCTTGTCATCATTAGTTGTGATCTGGTATCGTGATACTGCTAAAAGATTGTAATGTTACGGGACTTTTTGTTTGCTGGCCCAGGTGAAAATGGTGTTGTGACATCACGTGCAAATCCTCTATTGACTGAGTATTGGACGTTACTCTCTTTAAATAAATATATTTACTTACTTCCTAGAACCTTGAGTTTCTGCCTGACCTCTTCTTTCAAGATGAATTTAGCCAGGGGATAAATATGATGAAAGATGGATGGCACATTAACCAAGAGGACAGTCTTCAAGGTCTCTGGGTAATTCTGCTCAAACTCTGCTGCAGCCTGAGAAGTAAAAAGAATAGGACTCCATCACTTTAAAACATTGTATTGACAAAATAGTGTACGGATGATACTTTATTATAGAGTGTGGGTGCGTTAAACAGGTTGGTTCGCAAACCACAAGTCTCAGCTGATGGCAGTTCATAAAGCATTTCAGCAAAAAAAAAGATTTTATCCAAATATGGTTATCTTACTGGTGATAATTTGGTCCATGTGTTTTAAAGTGTGATCTTAGTATAAAGAAAAGACCTCGAGTGTCTCAGGTCAACTTCCTAATTATTTGTAGGATTTGACCTCAAATTGGGATTTAAACTCAAATGACCTTTTGACCTTGACCTGACCCTACAAGTTTGATCCATATTAGCTTATTGCACGATTTACCATTTAGGGTAGAGCCACGATCTGGCGTGCAAGATGAATGGTAACTTACATATGACTAACAGTTCAATTACCTCTTTCAAAAATCACTGTCCTTGCATGCAGTGAATACATTGTTATGTAACATACGTACTATATGTGATGACTCACCCCGAAAGTGGGGACTTTGCGACAGAACACTTTTCGTGAAACAGGTGAAAATAAGCAGCAAAAAATAAAGAATTTCCAGCAGATTTTCTGTTGTAAAATTTGATCACCTTGATCAATTTTAACAAGCAAAGTGTTATTTTAAAGCTTAGAAAATGCTACAACAGATGAAATGAAAAAATCAAAATTGATATCATCTGCAAAGTCCCCCCTTTCGGGGTGAGCCATCACATATAGTTTTATTTAATGTCAAATCGAGGCTCTCCCATTCAAATGGTGAACCATATGGCTATGACCTTGAAATGGTATTGGATAACTTCAGGTCAACTTTTTCACATTTGACCTCAAATGACCTTTGGCCTTTGAATGATCTTGACCTTGGGGCAAGGGCTGTCCATGGTTCACATTAGATACATGTGGGGACACTAGGCCGAATTCATAAAAGTAGCGAATGCTGGCAAGAAAAAGACATTAAGAAAAAGCAATAGCTAGACTAGAAAAAGATTTAGCCTTAGCAATTGCTTAAAAATATATTAACGACCTTCAGCTTGGACTAATACCTTTTTCTTGTCTGGGATCGACCCAGACAAGCAAAAGCTACCATACAAACAATAGGCAGGTTAGCTTTTGCTTACATGATCGTTTTCAGACACAAATGTCATTTTTGGTATCAATTTGTTGCATGCACTCTTCGACAAATAGCATGATTTATATAATCTTAGTAACGCAACACTATAGTATACTTCAGTGTTTTTTCTTGCGCAGCACAAATATAGCAGAAACCATGAATGTATACCAGTGCTAAGCTCCTCGTATAGGATCTTAGTAAAATGTAAGTAATTGCTACATGTTGTAAGCAAAAGGTCAGCTTTTTGAATACAAATGTAAGCAATTACTAACCAGACGAGCAATTGCTTGGAAGGGATTAGAAATAGCTTTTGCTGCCTTGTGAGAGCTTTTTCTTGCAAGTCAATGCTAGATTTTAAGAATAGAAATTCAAGAAAAGGCCATAGAAATAGCAATTGCTACTTTTATGAATTCGGCCTACTGTCTTACGTTTCTCAAGTTACTGCAAAACACTAACCAAATTACCACATACATACACATACTACGCGCAGACAGAGTGACTGCTAATTAGTCTCTCCTGAACTCTAATTCAAGCAAGACAATAATTTATTTGTCCAGGTTCATGGCACATTTAATGCAGTTTAGCTTTGTCCACCATGGAGAAGGTTGGATACTGTCTTGAGTATTACTATACACGACCCATAAAGAACAAGAAATGATGAGTTATTTTGTCAGACAAATCACAAATCACACACTGGGGTCTAAATATACATTTTTGCCAAAAATTGCCAAAAAAAGGTGTTGTAAAATATATGAGAGCACTTCAAAACTCAACCGGTGGTTGATATCAGCATTACAACAGATTTTTTTTAAATAGATCCACATGTGCAGTGTGCCATTTTGATGAAAAACCAATTTTTTACCATTTTGCACCAAATCAGCATCATGAAGCAATATTCTTAGTCACTGAGTGCGATTTTACTTCCTAATAAGGAATTTTGCCCATCCATTATGAGACGATAGATGACAGTGCGTTCAGCGTGAAACG
>JXSR01S025009.1:30577-42987 GCA_000969725.1 Ophiothrix spiculata
CCCCTGCGGGGGCACCCATTACTCAAAATAATGTACGCCCATCCATTATGAGACGATAGATGACAGGCAAAACAAGAAATCTTATCTTTTATTCTCTAATTACTTGACTGAAATAAGCCAAAATGACACATTAAGGGCTGCTTTAAAACTCAATTGGTGGCCAACAATTACTGCCAAGAACTGGTGGTTCTAGCAGTTGCCATTGTTTAGATCATCATTTATTAGGCAGGTCCATTTACACCAAAAATTGACACAGAAAATCTTGAATGTAGCTAAATACAGTATAAGTACAGCAGATACATCCCATATCATATGTGTAACTCTCATATTGGTATCTATGGTGCAACTGGCTCATTCCACGGAAAATTGAACCTTTTTTGACTTCAAGCAAAAAATTAGCTTTTTTATTTGACCACATAAGCAGGTTTTCCACTTATATGTTTATTACTTGGTGCGTGAAAAGTATTTCCCAAACAGAAATTGTAAAGTTTTTCCATTCGTGCATGAGCAAATGTTTAAACTAAAAAATGTTACAAACGTTACCAAAAAGTTATTTTCAAACACCAACATATCTTATTCCTACCAGTGGGCACTATTATCAACAACAAACTCATGGATAGAATGTCTATGCTAGAAGCTGGTGCCATTTAAAACTGAAATTGTTCACTATTTTGGTCACAAATGTTACCTTGGAATCGTCACAAATGTTACCTTGGAATCGTCACAAATGTTACCTTGGAATCATCACAAATGTTACCTTAGAATCGCCCCAAAAAGGTACTGTGAGTGGAATTACATTTGCTTGTGAATTAACAATTCCTGCCTATTGAGTGATGATCAAAGTATAGAAGTAAAACAATACCTTATACTGCAAACTAAATGAGAAAATAACTATATGAATACACCAGTGTAAGAAAACCCTAATTCCAATAGCTCCCTTCTGTTAATTATACTTATAAAATATAAATGCATACAAATCTCTGAAAATGCTTTCACATCACTTAAATAGCATTTCCATGTCAATTTCATAATCATAGTGTCACATTTGACCTTGTAGTTGACTTTTTTAGACATTATTAGATAATTTTTCTTGTGTAACTATACAGCGGGGAGCTCATGGAGTTGTGGTTTTCTTGTATTGTCTGTTTAAATATAGGAACTAAGTACTATATTTATATTTTACAGAAGGGAGCTAGCTATTGTAGTTGGGGTTTTCTGGCATATTCATTTACTCACAGCTTTAGTATAGTCAAGTCCAGGTCTCCATAGAAAATGTGGCCCCATTCCTTCCATATCAGCTATCATTGTAATCTGCTCTACACGCCGACCAAGCTGTGCAGAGAAATATGTATCACAAAATTAATTCATACTAAACTATGACCCAAATAGGATGTTTAAGTCAAAAACTAATTTCAAAACTATTTTTTATTTTTAGTCATTTGGGGCCTGTTGAAAAAATTATGAAACAACATGTTAGTAATACTTTCAAAAACAATATTACCACTTTGCTCCTTGTGAAATCCCATTTCAGAAAATGCATACTTTTATCTATTTTAATGTAAAAATGAAATTGTTTAAAGTAACACAGAGTCTCCCTGAAATGAAACTTTTCCACTCTTGCATTTCCCATATCAGTTTGGCGGAACTAACAATTCGGATATGTATATGAATTTAGATACCCCGTATCAAAATTTTGATACCCATATCTGAATTTGGATTAAAACAGCTGAAACGGGATATCAGCTGAAATGAATATTCAGCTTCGCCGCAAACCATAGCGGTATGTACAAAAGTCAATAACATTATCATTTATCATCTAATTCTAACAAAGTTTTGGCCAAATTATTTTGCTTTCTGTGATCAGGACATGTCTTGAAGCTGTTCCGCTGGAATTGCATAGATGGAAATGACATTTTCACAGATACATTTATTGTAGATGCAAAAAAGATTTTCTACATGTACTTGCCAGCTTGTGCTATCGATTTGTTACCTGCTCAACGACAGGCGTATCAGAATTCGGATACCCCTCCATATCCTAATTCTGATATGGGTATCAGAATTTTGATACGTAGGTATCCTAATTCAGATACATATACGTATTGTGAGTTCCGCCGAACTGATATACTTCTCAATTTACTTCACTTATCACACTTCACCTTTAGGGTCTACTTTTTATGACACACCCTGTACTCACCTTTTTAGACTGTTCTTCACATAAAACTTTCCTCTTTTCCATTCCCCATATACTATGTCTCATCAAGTCACTGCGTTTTACTGAATACAATAAACCTGCAAATAAATTAATAAGAAACAATAGCATACATGAATATCCACTTTTATAATAGCATACCTGTCAACATTTTCAAATTCTGATGCAAAGACTTCTGTAATCACTCATAACATTTACAGGCAACTAACATATGAGGCCAAAAAGGTACATCCAATTTTTTTTACAAAGCTTTAGAAAACTGACAAGCAATAAAAGGTCTCACAAGCGCACAGACAACTCATAACTAACTCATATGAAATATATCAAAACAAATGGCTATGTGTTTGTTGTATGAATTCATGGCAAAAACTAAAGAAATCAAGCTTTAGCGCTCAAGGTCTTATTCACACCAAGTCTATTTTGACTTGGGACCCAGGGCAAATACAAGGCCAAATAAAGTATGATGTTGGTGTGAACAGAATAAAAACAAAAATGACCTTTTGTTGAGTTTTGCAAAATAGTCGGTTTTAACCTAGATCTGACCTAGGTTGATTCCAATCTTAACTGAAAAAAAGGTAAACCCAATCTATCCAGACCCACCTACATCACTGGTGAAGTGTTGTGATGTAAACAAAGCCAAAATGTAATTTGACTAAAACTGTGATTGTTTTTTCCAAATAACATGTCAGGATATTGTATATGGTCAAGAAATTTCAGACTTAGGTTAAAACTTAATAGTACCTCTCCAATCTCTGTAACCAGCTGGGTCAAGAAGAATAGGATCGCCATCTCGGTCATAGCCAACAACGCCGCCACCATAATACATTTCTAAAACCTTGACGTAAACATATATTGAAAAGAAGAGGGAAATGAAACAAAAACATTGAAGATGAGGTGGAGGTCTGATGGTTTACTCAGAGTTGGTCAATATCCATTGCACAACACTGATTAGCATGTAGATTTTTTTGGAGTAACACACCATGCAAGGATATTATGAAAAGACTAATTATTGAGCATTGCCCATTGGTTGATATCGACAAACTCTGAATAAACCATTGTGCACCATTGGACATAGCAGTCAAGTTAACTCAAACCCGGGGGGGGGCATATAGGCATATAGGCATAGCGTGACCATAGTTTTTCAAAACGCCCCCTAAAAGGTGGAGGGTTCTGAAGGGTTTGAAAAAAGTACCATGTTTTCTTGATAATTGCCCCTAAATTGTGTCACCCGATTCACCCTTCAGTCCTCAAAAACAACCCTAATTCACCTTTTTCTTGGTCACGCTATACCCGCCACATTATATTTGAGTATTTGAGCATGTCAAATTTGCATTCTGTAGTCCATGAAATGAACTTTCATATAAGATTTGCTTCATTACAATCAGTAATTTAAAACAAAAGTTATGATTTTTGGATGAAAAGAAAAAGGCACCTTGTTACGACAGAAAGAATAGCCGAATGTCATCGTCACAAGTCACAATTTTTGAACTGACATGTATTCAAGGCACAGATATTGAAGGGTAATACCACACTCAGTTTCTTATTCTAGCATGGGGTTGAAATTGGAGATATTTGGGTTTTTGCAGATGATACATCACATCTTGTTGTAATGTAGGAATATTGCAGACACCAGAGGTGTTATTGGGTTTTGAAAAAAAATTCTGGCTATTGTGAAAAATCTTGAAAAACAGCATAAAATTGGTCTAAAATGCCCCACATCGGACTGAAAATTCCGGACATTTTGAACACAAAAAATCCTGACATCTAAACAAAATATCCTGAAGAATCATACCCCTAATTCATCTTTGCACAAAATTCATATAGTTTTACATGCCATTTGTGCACAGTAGTAATTGCACAGTTTTCCTCTACATGCAAAAGAATACCCACACTTCTTGATTATGGTGGGACTTGAGTAGATAGACCTCCCAAATTTAAGTCCCACCAAAGACACCATTACACTTAGTGGTATCAGCAGTCAAATATGTGACCACCCATTTCAAACAAGCCGTAAATGCAGCAAACTTCTTTTTGCGCTACAGATTAAAATACATGTAAAGGTCGTAATTTTTGGAATTTACCTTTTTTGACAGATTCACAATCCTTGTGCTTACTTCAAAACACCAGCAAAGTTTCATTTCAAGAAAATGATAGGAAATATATCTGTATATTTTAAAGACAATCAACAGAAAATATAGCACTGAATGCATTTATCTCAGTTACACATTTTACTCCCTAACAACCTTTGTCGGACCATAACTTGACTTCTGGAAATCGAGTGAAGTTCATTGAGGTGTCACATTAATCCTGATAACATGGTCTTTGCAAATATTTTAAAAAGTAAAAACAGCAAGAGGCTGCATTTATGGCTCATTTGGGATGGGCGGTCTCATATCGCCCTTTTACATCTATGGCTCGAGGAGAGAATTTATAGTACATGCTCACCTTGGGTGGAATGTAGTCTTGTAGTATTGAATCTATCTGCCATTTTTTCTGCCACTCTAAATTCTGAAAAAATAAATAAAATGTCAAAAACCTGGTAATATATTGCTGAAAGTGTACTTTATTTGAACTAACTTATGGCAGGTTTGTTGTTGTTAACTTATTATTTTTATAGTTTCGTTATATGTGTTGGTGGCATTATCATGAGATAGTCACATGACTGCTCATATATCAATTCATAATAGCCAAGATATTGAAGTTCTCAAAGAATCATATCGAACCTGAATCCCTTGTGATTCTTTTAAAATTATTATTTTTGTATACTTTGTGTAGTATTATGCAAGGAAAAAATTCACAATAGCCAAGCAACCAACATAAGACATATGTGCATGTGCAGCAAACCGATTGCTAAACCACTGTGTGCTATGTGACTTCCTTTAGTAAAATATGTATTTACATACGGTGTAGATATGGCTATGTTTTATGTACTTGTTCTTTGTTAGCGCACTGTACGCTGTAGAAAAGGCCTAAAATATGTAAGATATATACCTCAATGTGCCTTAACTCAACATCCGCGGGTTTATGACTATATATTAAGGTTTCTGTCAAGATGCCTTATGTCGACATTTAAGCATATCTCGACATGTCGACATGAAATCTCATTTGTCGACATGTCGACAAAAATGGACAAAATAAAATTCCATAAAAAATTGATATATTTTTAGCTGTTTTTAGCAGTTGAGGTTAAGCATGGTCGATAATTCGATAACATCGATAAATCGGGTGTACGATATTTCGACAGTTAATGATATATCGTACCTGTCGATGTTTTGAAAATAATATCGTATAATCGGGCGAATGATATCTACAAATCTAGCTATAACTATCGATAAATGTAAGTATTACTCACTCATTAGCTCTTTGTTAACTTAGCTCATGTTAATTATTTCACTCATATCATGAACAATTCCTTTAAATGGTTCAAAATATCAACTTTTATGAAGGTTATAAGTTTGAGTCAATCCATTTAACAAAAATAAATGTCCATAACGTAGTCTTGAATCTTGAATGCGCGCGTGTAACGTATCGGCCTTCACGTATCAGGGAAAT
Source organism: Ophiothrix spiculata (assembly GCA_000969725.1). NCBI lineage: Eukaryota > Metazoa > Echinodermata > Ophiuroidea > Amphilepidida > Ophiotrichidae > Ophiothrix > Ophiothrix spiculata. Next base: position 36,339 of record JXSR01S025009.1, read on the forward strand.
ATGTTCAACTATCAGCGATGTTTTATGCCCGTGCGTATTATTGCAACTTCGATATATAATATTTCTTGGCACATAAACACTAATCAGTTAAAAAACTGTCATAAATTAATGATGATATTCTTTAGTTAAAAATATTATTCAGTTTTAGATATTATATCCGATCACATGTCGCGCAAACACTGTAATCCATCGATGCACATAATGTTTTACAATGACTAGAGTGACATTGTTTGCTCGCGATCGCGCCGATTATAAACCAAAGCCGTCTCGGGGGAAATCACCTGAAAATGGACCGTGAATAGCCGAATTTAACTGAAAATAAACTATAATATTGTTGCGTTTGCTTTATTTATATATTTTTATATCTTTTGTCCATTTATTTCGACCTCAGTGGTTCCTTTTAAGATCAGTTACAGAAATGGTATCAGCTTTCTTCTACCCCCATCTCAGTTAAACAAAACTAAAAATGATCTTAGTAACATACACAAGTTTAATATATTGTTTTTAGAAATAAAAACGTTTTATTAAAAAGAATGTTTATGGTCCTTATTTACTGTTTTCAATTTGGAAATAATTACTGCCTTACAAGATGTTTAACTTCAACGTAGTTGATTTTATTCAGCTTCCCGGCCGCCTTTCGTCGTCCGGCACTATCTGGATGTAAACATGACGTAATCGTCAGGTCGAAGTTCATTATTTCATTCATAAAATGGTCAGTCACGTGATGATACGATGACGCATGCAATTCACTGTAAGAGTAGGCCATCGCCGTCTGAAAGCACGATTTCGGCAATGTTTTTCATCATGATCTTAACATGATATGTATTTGTGTATGTGAGACCAAGAAATAATATGCTTCTTTTTCATAAAAATGTTCAATTTTCAATGCTATTTTCGAAAAGAAACTGTGATATTTACGATCAAACAGGGATATGAGGAAGTCTGCAACCAAACTGTGCTACATAATTACAACACGGAAGTTAGGTCGCCACTCGCCAGTGTTCGTTCGTTACGCATTGTAATTTATTCGGTTGGCGAGATAGCGAAAACATCGATATATCGATATATATCGATAATTGATTGCCGATATATCGATATCGGAAAATGGTCAATATCGACCAAACTTAGTTGAGGTTTAAAGTGTTGCATGAATAATTTAATACTCACGACATTTTGCAAGGTACCCGCCATTTACACATTTTTAAGGTTATTACGATGGTTCACAACAAAAAAGTTACAAAGTATCAATTCTATATCATCTATATTGTCGGACGCAGAAACTTACTACATTTTAGGTAAGTCTACGTCAAAAACGGGTCATTACAGCTTATGTAAACAATTTCGTTCTTTCATGCAAAAACAAATCTATGACATCAACTTTATGTCGACACATGTCATGTCAACAAAAAATTATTTCGACTTGTCAACATGAAAAAACAGTCTCGACAGAAACCTTACTATATATGGAGGCATATTTAGATTATTACGGCCCAAAAAACACAGGGTTTGACACCCAAATCATGGAAAAGATCCATAGTTCAAAAAGTTATGGCAAAAAATGTTATTTTGGGGAGAAAATGGTGGCCATCTTGGAATTTACCCTGGCACACTTTTTTTCTTGGACCCCTGATCAAAAATGTTGTTATTTTATGTTGAGATAGGTCAAAAGGAATACAAAATTGGTCAAGCAATTCAAAACATGAGCCCACTCCTACTACCAAATATGTGTGTTGGCATTTTTACATTATCTCTGTAAATTGTCTGTGACCTATGGGGACAGAACCTGGAGTTTAAAAGAAGAATTTACATAAAATTCTCCAGATAAAATTCAAGATTTTACAACAATTCTTACCTTACGTAACATATCACATGATTTCTTTAAGTCAAAGTTTCTGGCTGTGAAGACAATTAAAACATTTAAAATTATTTTATCTATATTCATTCCATTGGGTTATATTTAGTCATATTTACTGAATGTTGCTGTGTGTTATAGGAATAGCTTTAAGGCCAAGTAAAATTAATTATTTGTTTCTGGTAACATGTTTTGAAAGTATTGAGTATTACCTGTAGATGCCTACAGCAAAGATCATATCAAGTATATTATCGCCAAAAGCTGTAAACAGTGTAATGAGCTTGAAAGGGTTTTATTTGTAAAGAAATGAAATGCGGATCAATGTAATATGATTTAATAGGCCAAACAAAAATGTTATTGTGTTATTTGTATTTTTCTTTTTCTTTGACTATTTCATCATCAACAAAATAAGATCAACGATTAAATGTTCCAAACCATGGTTCGTAGAGGTAATGTAATTTTATGAATATGATAATTTATAATCAGCGAAGGAACAATGCAGAAATGGTTTGCAGAAGTTATCAATTGATAACGAACACGTTCAAAGCTTTTGCCACCAAACAGATAACGGATTCCATAATGTTTTAATATTATGGCCTTCCTTGAATTCTATTGGTTGCATGAATGCAGATCCTTTTACCTCTTTTCATGAATGGGAAGACCCAAAAGTTATAATGAGGTGCCCTGGCTTAATAAATTTACTATAGTTATTCAAGAAACCAATTATATTTATATCAACAACTTAAATAAACCATCAATCAAAAGTGACATAAAGAGATTATGCAGAAGGACTAGGCTAATTAGCACCAAGTAGGTGACCGCATTTCACATAAATACATCAATTATCAATGCTTGATCACTCAACAAATTTAGTATGGACTTGGAAAAAGTTCCTGTTGTTTACCTCTCAAAAACTGTAAGAGCAAGGCATCTTCATGTCTGGTTGTCAAAACATCTTGTAAATTTTCTTTAAACTGAAACGAAAAAGATGAAAAAGAAGAGCTCTTAATATATTCATAAAAGTACATATCCGAAGAGCATGAAGTTCATAATGTCTAAACAAAACCTTAACATTAACCCAGTCCAATTTGATCAACTTGTTTCAAACTTCTAAGATTCTGGTGCCAAAATATTTATCATATTTTTTCACATGGGAAATTTTAGCTTTAATATGTTCCTTTTCAAAGATGTAAACAAAAATGTTTATATTTTATGGGCCCGATCACCCCTAAATTTGCATACAAAAATCATATATTTACATGTCCTAAAAAAATTACAAAAGTATTTTACTGTTTATAGATTTTATCATATATATTTACCAATGAATATAATTTTAGTGACCATCCCGGAAGTTGTATTTTTGTACGCGGCAGTGGGACGTGAAGCAGTGATCAGCCCGAGATCGGTTACGATACTGTAAGGCAACCAGTAATAGTTGCCACGGCCACCCTCCTCTGGCCTGCATATTATCAGAAAGAATTTCTTAAAATATTACCTGATTGAGTTTTTCTTGTTGTTGAGGACTCAAATCCCCGCATTTACCACTCATCTTAGATAGGTTGCTTGATTATGTTGAAAACTATGCTATGACCGAAAAAGAAAAAGGAATAATATCACGTTTAATTCATATCATTTTATACAAAATCAGAGATCTGTCATTATAATATATGCGACTCGTTTAGAAGAAATAGGGCAGCTGTTTCAAACTTCTAAGATTTTGAATTTTTAAGATATTTCTCATTTTTCTCACACTATGTGAAATTTTAATTTTAATACATATGTTGCTTTTCTTCAAGGATATAAACAAAAATGTGTTAAATTATGGTAAGGTGCCAACCCCCCGCCCCCCTGTTTTATGGAGTGTGCTTTTCACTGAATCATGATCATACCAAAAAATGTGGACCGGCAAATGATGCTTAATAGTCTGCGATCATATAGAAGCACTCATATTCTTAGTGACAGGGATAATAACCTGTCAATTTTGAAATATAAGTACCTTTCTCGGGAACATATTGCAAATATTGTATATACTGTATACTTCTATGTGATCACAGCCTTAGAGTGGAAATGGGCCTACTTGGGCCACAATAGCCATAAATTGTAGAACAAAAGGTACTTATTCTGCAGGCAATTATTAGGCATAATGCACGACATACCACCTGTATTTATCTATTCTATTAATCATTGTTACATTTGTTTTGGCATTTGCCAATCCTGACAAAATAACATATTTTTATATTTTTTCAAGAATGCAAACAAACTGTAACTGTAAGAAAGGTTATGGGTAAATTTGTAACAGATATCACGATATCAATCAAGGATTCTTATTAGCAATAGTAAAAATCTCAATTTTGATAATGACCTGACTTGGGGCAGGGTGGGGTGGGGTGGGGTGGGGTGGGGTGGAGAAGAGGCTGTGGATTGTGAATTACCCTTTAAATAATACTCATATTACAGTGAATGTTTGACAAATATGCAATATGCATTTACAGAAATGCAGGTACTGACAACCCTACATTATGTACATACCAATAAATGTCCAGGCTTTATTCAATCACATGATGTCAAATCAATTTTTCAAATATATTTAGTACCAGCTTTTTTCACTGCAACTTGTCAAATACCAAGGAAGTTTCAAAACAAGAGATGACTTATTTGCTTTCATGCCCAATGTAGAAAGAATAGGCCTATTATCATAGTTTATCTCAGAGTTGTTTTTCATTCGTTCGCTGGGTTTTTCTTTCCAACGCTTGTTGTTAAGGCCTTCTGCGTACTGATGCACTAATTCACGCATGTATTTGCAGAGCGTGATTTTTTGAATTTAAATAGTTTACGTTCACACTGTTGATGCGCGCAAGAGCGGTGTACACAGCCCAATTTGAAATGAAAAACAACCTTGAGATATTATAGTGCTAGTATAGTATATTATGGCCTGTGTGCTAAATACCCTATTCACTCGTCCAATTCAACTATTTTTCGTCTGATAAACACTTCAATTTAATACATATCCTCTCACTAATAGTATAACAAATTAGCATATTCTACAACTGAAGCGTTGTAAAAGTATTTTCAACCATATTTGGAACCCTGGTATGAGATACTTTTTATATGAAGACAATACTTATTCAGAAAATTAGTAGTTGAATTGGACGAGTGGATAGGGTATTCTATTAAATAAGACAGAATAATAACTTATACAGGGACTTGTTACAGGAAGTGTTCCTGTCAAGACAATTAATATGACACACCACTGGTGCAGGAGCCAGACAGTATGACACACCACTGGTGCAGGAGCTAGGAAAATTGGTGCAAATTTTGGAATTATCAATGTGTGAGAAAGATGATTTTTATTGTTTTGCTAAGCCAAATGTCATCATCAGTTCTTCATTTTGGCACAAAAACCTCTTCGACTTTGTCAAAATTGGTTGAATTTTTCAAAACTCAAAAAACAGGGATGACTGGTTACAGGCCCTGAAAATGTTTAATAGTTATTTTAAAATTGTTGAAAATGTAATATAACCAAAACAAATTATAGCACGAGACATAATATTTTAATGGCCTGGTAAAAGTTGAAAATGATGTTATACACAACCACTTGGCACAACACAATATGCATCCCACTTGTAGGGTTGGTAGCGACCAGTGTTTCCACTAAGGCCGTATAGCGCGCCATTGGCGCGCCATTGGCGCAGGAGCGGTAAAGATTGGCGCAACGTTTAGTTTCTGAAAATGTGTGAGAAAGATATTTTTCTAGCTTTATTGAGCCAATTTTCAGCCACAGCTCATGATTTTGGCACAAGCATCTCTTAAACTTTGTTAAACTTGCTCGAATAGGCGCAAGCTCAAAAACCTTAGAGGAAACACTGGTAGCGACAAGCCTTTTGCCCAGGGGTACCACTCATCCGTAGAACCTGTACTCATGCTTGTGAATTGACTCTCTAAAAATACCTTCAGCTAGGATTCCTGTTATTTGTCACTAGCAAACAGTCACAGATGCCCTAAAACATGGATTTTGAGGGTAAAAAATACCCTACTCTCTCAATTCTGATGAGTGAAAAAGTCAATCCTCCTTGGAGTGACTCTTCGGGCCAATCAAAAAGATTGACATTTCAATCTACCATGACTGGAAATCACTCTTTTTTGCTCCATACAAGTTAAATTTAAAACTGTAAAGAGTGAATTTGCACTTTGCAAAGAGTGAAATTTCAATCTTTTTGGAGTGAAATTTTCAATGTTTTCATTGATTGTTCCCTCAGCATAGTGTTTAAGCGTGTGTAAATTTACATTGATGTTATTATATTATCATTGTGGGCATATTACAAAATTTTAAAAGAGTTTTAACAGCTTCTTTGATTTGAGTGAAAGCTTTTCTTTACTAGTTCCAATAATAAAATTGTAATTGAGGACCAAGTGTCCAAATTTACAAGAAAACTGTGTATTTTAATATTTATCTAAAGCAATACTATACAGTGTTAAAATGCCCCGTCTGTCACCCATGACTTTTGATTTTTTAGCTTATTGGGTTTGTTTTTGGCAGATATTAATACCCTCCAAATGATTTGGTTTGAATATCCTTACTTTTTTCTGTTATAGCCATATGTTGAATTAAGGCTGATGGTGTAGACCTTCACAACAAATGACATTTACCATTTGTGTACTCTTAAACTTATTGGAATAGGCTATATAAAAGTATACATTTCTAGAAGCCGATTTTTACCCTGAACATGATGATGATATCAGTTTTTGACCAAAAATGTCAATTTTGGCAAAAAATGCATTTTTTGCCCCCCCCCCCAA
>JXSR01S025011.1:12102-28927 GCA_000969725.1 Ophiothrix spiculata
CCTATATAGTTTGGTTGTTAGAGGTGATTTTATGAATATACATTTGGGCCCCTGGGGCCCAAGACCTTGGGCCCCTGGACCTAAAACTACCAAAAGGCACAACCTCTAGTCATGGGCCACCTCTATGCCAATTTTGGTCCTTGGGGCTTTTGTACTTTTTGAGCCAGGGCTGTTGATGTGAGCGTCTTATGAAGAAGGAAAAGGAGAAGGAAAGTCGTTGGTAAAACAATATCTCTGCATGGCTTACCATGCATAGATAAGAATCGTGGTATGCTAGTATGATACAAAGTACATTTATGCATAGTGTCGCGTTAATCTAACAGACGATTAGGCATTGTCAGGACTATCCGTATCTATTTCAACTGGCCGGGGGAATAAAGGTGATGATATATTTAAACGTAACTGTAAAAATCAGTGGTGTTAGGGATGAGATTAGAGTTATATACGATGTCACGTCCATTGTTCTTGGTATATCGTCTGTCAATCTTAAAGGATTGGCCATCTGGTTGAAAATTTCACATTTTTCAATTTTAGTGTTAAGTGCCCCTATAATATATTTACGTTCCAGTAATGTGACCAAAATCCCCAATTCAGCCTTCAAAAGTGTATTTTTGACATTTATTGTAACCCCGTCAAATCCAATTGTATGTATAAAGTGTGTTATCAATGACGTTTTTCTCAAATGTCATTTTTGGTCTTCAAAATGTCCGTCATTTTTCAATGATTTAGCCGAAATTTTTTATAATTTTTAAAGTATTGAGTTATTTTTTTTTTTAGTCTCGATTTTTCTTTTCGGGGTCATTTTGGGGTCAAAAATTCGCTGTTTGGCTTTTTTTTTTATAAAAATAAAAGTGATCGTGGAAAGACTTAAAACACCAGAAGGAGGAACTTATATTCAATGCGCTTAGATATAGGCAGCCAATGGAGATCTTGTAACACTGGAGTGATGTGATCTCTGCGTTTTGGATTTTTTGAAGGTCGTTATCAGGAGAGAATTACAGCAGTCAAGGCGTGAGGTAATGAAAGCATGTACTAGACATTCTGTGGTAGCATTGTTGAGGTGATTTCTAGTTTTGCCAAGCTTATGAAATCCCAGCCACTGCGACAAACGTTGCTTATGTGAGTCTTTAGCAAGAGATGACGTCATAATTACGTAACGCCTTGACCGATTTGCATGATTTTGGTATCAATAGAAAGGAGACTCTACCCTATACTATGATATAAAACAACTACACTTTTGGGTCGTTAATTTCATTTTCACTCCATAGCTTTTGACGTAGTAGACAATACCTTAGGTGGACAAGGGTTAAATTACGGTGCCACTTTCAGTGCTGAAAAAGATGTTTTAGTATTTATGTCATGTTTTCTTAAGGGAATTGTATTTGTAATGGGGTTATCTTTTATTTTGTAAAAATAGGCAATTGTTTGCATGAACCAATCAGATGATGGGAATTTCAATTATGAGATGTTTAATTTTGGCACTTTAACTACTTTGGTAATTCCAATTTTTTTAAAAGGTGTTTGTTTTTTATTTTACATTATTACTGAGGGAAATTTATATGATATCAGTGTGTTTAAATTATGCAATTTTGTCAGTCTCGGTCAACATGTCAAAAGTCAAATTGACTTAGTGGGAGGTTGATGAATAGCTAGATTTTGTTTGATTTAGGTATACTAATGAATGTTGAAAAGATTTTGCCTTTAGAGTTTCCATATTTTGGAGATCATATGTTTGTCACCTAGACTCAGCAACTTGATTTTCTGCTAACTTACATAAGATCTTTGTGCTTTAGAGACTGAGCGATTTCGGGTTATAATATAACGCGGATTAAACTTTGGACATATCCTAGTATCGCAAGGATTTCGCAGAGGATTCTGTAAGTTATCGGTAAAGTAAAATTTAAGAAAACAAAGAAACTTGTGAGAGTAAAGCTAAAAACATGTATTAAAGTGTTTGGAAAGTTGTATGTACGCATTGTTTTTGTTTGTGCCATTTAAGAACCCGTGGGGTGACTTTGGTCTCGGTCAAATTGAATCCATCAGGCCATGAGCATAACAATGTATTAAGGGTGATTTTGGCGGACCAAGTTCAAGCCAACATATATGCTATATTTTTTGAAATGTCGGTAAGAGTTGGGGTGTGTACTTGTCAAATACGCTTCAAAAGAGAAATATTACAAATAATGTTATACAACTTTTCCTGAAATATAACCCTACAACATTTTTGTTCCATCTAATGTGATCGCTTAAATTAAACAATCCTATATAAGGCAGATATTTTATTTCCCAAGGAAACTGGGAGCAGGTGCGATCAGGGCTCGATCCATAGATCTCTGAATTATGAATCAATCGCCCCAACCTTATGCTCATTATGCCCATGAGCTGCTCACCAGCCGATTCCAAGTGTGAACGCAATTTGAAAGTGTGACGGTCATGACTAAAACTAACTTCAAGTCACTCGCATCGTGGATATTTCCATCACTAGACCTTAGTGTTCACGTGCAAGTCATGTTCATGTGATAACGCAATTTTTGCGTCACTCTAAAGGCCCATCTGTCAATGAAAAATATGCTTAGACTTATAAGTATCGAGCTTTCGCCACGATTTTCAACGTTTGCTCCTTAAAATCAGTAGTATGTCCAGAAACCGCTGATCATTGATTTTAGGTAGGAAATAAATACAGTTTCAAAAATATCAGACTACTTTACTCATATAAAGGGCTGCGTCTGACAAGGCGCAGCCATGCGACGAGGCGCCGCAAAAATGGTCTACATTCTACATACAATTTATGGATCTATCTATTACTGTAGAAGTGGTATTTTTCGCGCTACATTTATTTTCTCGCTTTTCGCGCAAAATGAAATTGCGCGAAAATAAATGTACCGCTAAAGTTAATGTGGATTTGTTGCATATGTTCATATGTGCAAAAATAAAAACGCGCGAAATGGTCCAAAATTGGCTGAGCGCGAAAATTACTGAGCGAGGAAACATTGGCGTTTACAGTACTACTCAAAATGTTAAAAGTTTTACTTTTAGGCCTGTCCAATATTATTTGCATTATGGGGTATATTTCACCACTGCTTCCACATTTAATTTTCAATTTAGATTTCTATTGGTATATGTAAGTCACCTATTATAATAGGTCAATATCAACATTAATTGATAAAGTGTTTTTGGAAAGCAGTGAGTCGAGGATTAAGCACGCAGTCCAATTCTATACACGTTGATTTGAGTATTTACCTTTGCCGGATAGGCTGTAATGATCTTGGTAAAAACACTACTCAACCACTGTGGTTCGAGAAACACTAATTTGTTTCGGTTGGTCTTGGTTGTTGGAAAATACACAATGAAGCCTAGGTTGTGAAGAAATGTCAAAACAGTTTCTAGAGTGTCATCTTGAAGTCTTACAAGTTTGGCAATCTCTTCTACCTGAAAAATAATCGTAAGGTTCAACATATTTAAAATACGATTAATTTGAAAATGACAAGAAGACAAATAAAACTGTGTATTTCAAAAAACTGAATTTTGCACAAATTATGTTACAACCATTTGTTAGATGATCCTAAAATTTTGATATCACAGCTTCATCAGTTTTTGAGTTATCGGCAAAGGCAGATACTTACTAGAATTTTAGAAACCTATTTATTAAAAAGTCAGCGAAATAATAAGCATACAGGTTTTGTGATATTGTAATATACAATCTTTTTTCTAACTGATCGTGTGGGATCAGACTTTACATTGAACCAAATTTGGTACAATTTTCATTTAATAATAGTTACAATCTCTTTTTTTTTTTATCTACACTGTTATTTGGCTCTTTAAACCTCAGCTGTGTAAGATTAGTTGTTTAAAATGTTTCGTGATTTTTAAGCAGCCGTGTGTATCATTTACGAGTTGTTTACATAATACAAGATGGCAGCTTTTGAGAACTGCACGCTCAAGGAGCAGTGGAGAATTTAATCAATCATTCCCTGGTAAGTGTACATGAATTATAATATATTCATTTTATTTTTGCAATTTTTCCCAGTCTCTCGAACTGCCCATTCTGTGAAATAGGGAATATTAATTTAACTGATTAAATCAATATAGTCCTTCAATATTTGGCAGTGCACGGGAGCGGAAAAATTGGCCATACAAAAACTTTGCTTGACAAATTAGGAGAATGAATTATTATAAAATAAAATTGCAGTCACTGAAATTTTTCTTCATTATCGTCGTTGACGTCATCAGCGACAAAACAACAACAAGAACAAGAACAACAAAAACAAATCACATATAAAAAGGTGCAAAGGACCGTATCGCTAAAAGCCTCAAAGTTGTATCGTTGTTACAATGGTTCACTTTTCTACACCCTACTGTTTTTCATTGAAAGTGTCCAGATGTTCTTAACATTTTGCAAATAATTGGTGTTTAGGCCTACTATTAAAATGTTAATTTGTTTTGATCAGGTAGGCCTATCGCTTATTGGCATCAATATATTATAGTGGAATCAAGTTTATTTATCTACAGCCTACAACTTACAATTATGTGCAGAAGTAAAGTGAATAACATATCGCAAACATAATCTTTAATTTTTAATGTAAACATTTATATAATGTATACAGTGAAAGGTGAACCAAAATCAATATATCTTGGATGATTTATTTTTCTTCTTTAATAGGCATACATGTAACAAAGTTTAGTGACAACAATATCTGTATGAGGATACTCTGATGGATTTTGTAATGTGTTATATTGAAACAAGCAATGACAGGCATATCTGAGAACTTGCTGGGTGACTCGGACTTACTTATGTTTATAAATAAACTGGCTAAGTTCCCTATACCCCCGCAAAATAATGCAGGTTAGCCTACCTCTTCGCTGAATTTACTTTAGATTAGTGTTATTCTCTGTTAATGCAAATGTATGCTGGGTATAATCTGGACACAATAATTTTGACCTGTGCTTGTTTGAAATGATGAAACAATTCAAATGTAACACATGTACACTTAAAACACTTATGTGTATGGGTTCAAACAACAATTGTGCAAAAATAAACTAAACAACCCGGCTGGTTAATCGTTTTTAAACCAATATTGTGTAAAAGAATTATACAACCAGGCTGGTTAATCTTTTTTAAACAAATATTGTGTAAAAAGTACACAAATGCTGTTAAGCATGGGGGTTGTGTAGGATTTTACACAACTGTTGGTAGGTTCATATGTTTCAATGGGGTTGTGTAACATTTTATACAACTTGTTTTAAAAATTTACACAACAGTTTATCGGTGTATTTACAAATTAGGGATACCTCTATGCATTCCATAATGAGTTTTTTATGTTGACCCTGGAAATCAAGTAGTGGTGCAAAAGTGAAAAAATACACAATGAGCATATTCAACTTTTCATGGGTAACATTATTATTTAACTGTTTAAGCTGCAGACTTCTGTAGATTTGGAAAAGCAATATCTGCTAGCATGTATTCAAAATTAAAACAATTTCAAGTTTACATGGGGTTGAACAAGGGTTAAAATTACATCAAACGAACACGCTTATAATTATGTTGACTTTTTGAGAAAAAAAAAACGTTTCTAGGTATTATACAGGTATCCATATTGCTGTGACATTTAAAGTTTTTACTCGTGTAGATCTGATCCTTTTCGCATCAAATTGATCCTTTTCGATCAATCTGATCCTTTTCGGGATCACATTTTTAATTCGGACTCAGGATCAGCTCATATTTGATCCTTGCTTTCTAAGAGTGTAGTCATTTCTGTCTATCATCAAGTTATTATACAGAACATGTTACAAAGGCAACATACTACAAACATAATCATTACTTTCTCAATTGGCTCATTCCAAAGTAACGTTTGTGACCGAAAAATTTGAAAATTTCCCTTTTTTATGGCCACAGAACATAGCAACAACATTATATCAACGAGTTTGCTGTGGATAATGGTGCTCACTGGTAGGGCCAAGACATGTAGATGTTTGAAAATTAAATCAATTGCCAAAATCCTGAGTAAAGTCCATGTAACGTGCGGTAACGTTTGTGACTGCGCACAGAAATGGTTTTTTGCTCCTAATGACTTCAAAGTATAATTTCTCTGAAGTGTCAACGATTTTTTATTGCGCCTTACACTGATTATGGGAAACATATTTACAAATATTTCATAAAAAATACAGAACATTATATCGTCATGAATTATTTTAATGGATTGTTTTGTGTTGTAACGTTTGGTAACGTTTGTGACATTTTAGTGTAACTTTTTGGTAATGTTTGTGACATTTCTGAAAAAAACATGTGCTCATTCATGCACGGATGGACAAACTTTACAATTTCTGACTGGAAAATACTTCTCACGTACCATGTAACAAATGTATGACTGAAAAACATGTTTATGTGGTCGAACAAAAAAGCTGATTTTTGCTTGAAATCAAGAAAGGTTTAGTTTCCACTGGAATGAGTCAATTGTGTTGGCAATAATTTTATTAGGTTAAAGACGATATGAATTTGACTTCACCTGGTATGTCTTACACAACGGCCTAAAAAATTACGCAATCTAATATATCTGGGTAGGAACGAATTAATTTATTATTATTGTTTAGTTTGTGAAATTTTGGACAAGAATGGTAATTATTAGCGAGTTTCAAGTTTCTATTCTAACCAAAGATGGATCTACGGCGGATATATATACATTTAAAGTCATCTGAGCTTGCGCCTATGGTCAAAGGGCATGTGTAGAAGTCTGAAGTTCACCGTCATAGAAACATCCGTGTCTGAAATTGATAACCCGCTTATAATAGTAACTTGAACAGTTACAGTACCATTCTAGTACAAGTTCAATAAAAGTTCACACGACTTCCAGAAGTCAAGTTATGGTCCGTCAAAGGTTGTCAGGGAGTAAAACGAATAACTGAGATATACGCGTTGAAAGATTATTAAGCCCTATATTTTCTGTTGATCATCTTAATAATATGCCAATTTATTTCAAATAACGACCTTGACATGTATTTTCACCTGTAGCGCAAAATGAAGTTCATTACGCTCATACGGGCTGGACGGTCACATATTAGTGGTTAATTTTACGACAAATTTGTTGATTTATGCATGACCACCCCAAACTGACATTTTTCTTTATTGTCTAAAAAGCTATGAGTAACTTTTTTAAAAGTGATTTACTTAAATGGAAAAAAAAGCAGCTGGCAAAAAGGAAAAAAAAAACTATTTAAAGAAGTAGCTGAGGAAGTTCTTGGCAAGCGGAAAATACAAGGACTACCAAGCTGGGTAACTCCCAAGAGACAGCCCGTTTGAAACTTGAGAGAAATGAAGCCAAGAAGAAGTTCACAGTATCAAAGTATTACAGAACCAAAACAAATTGCATACTCATTCAACGATTTTTTTTTGTATATATTGGCCCACAACTTGCTTCAAAAATCAGTCCCTCAGGTAAACATAACCTTGAATATCTTAAAACCCCAATTTAAAAGTGTATTTACATGAAACCCATTGTTGCTGAAGAAGTCTTAAAAATAATAAGTAAATTTGATCAAAACAAAAGTCTAGGTTATGAAGACATTGGTAATTTCATTAACAAAAAGGTTGCAACTGTAATCTCCGAGCCATTAACTAGTATCTTTAATCTCTCCCTTTCAACTGGCGTTGTTCCAGATCAATTGAAAATTGCAAAAATTATACCAATTTACAAGAAAGAAGATCCTGAGTTATTTACAAATTTCCGTCCTGTTTCAGTCTTGTCATGTTTATCCAAAGTATCAGAAAGACTGGTATTTAACAGATGTATGGAAATTATTGACAAAATCAATATTTTAAATGATAAACAATTTGGATTTCGTCCACAACACTCAACATATATGGCAATCATAGAATTAGTAAATAAAATAACTAATGCAGCTGAAAAAAATAAGAAAATGATCGGTATATTCTTGGATCTGTCAAAAGCATTTGACACTATAAATCATGAAATATTATTACACAAATTAGAACACTATGGATTCAGAGGTATTGCACTAACATGGTTTAGAAACTACTTAGAAAACAGAAAGCAGTTTTTAAGATATGAAATGCACGACTCTGATCCAAAACATATCAGCTGTGGTGTTCCTCAAGGATTGATTCTAGGACCTCTTTTATTTATCTTATATGTTAATGATATTATAAACACGACTTCTATGCTTGAACTTATTCTATTTGCAGATGATTCAGCACTTTTGTTTTTAGATTCGGATATTACTTTCAAAACTGAGTTAATTAATAACAAACTTGCTAAAATATGCAGTTGGTTTAAAGGAAATAAGCTGTCAATCAATGCAAGCAAAACAATTTATATTGTGTGTGGCACTAATTTCAATACATTAAAATATTCTTACAAAAATATAAACACAGACCATGAAAAAAGTTATTTGAATATTACCCTCGATGGTGTATCATTACATAGAGTAAGTTCAACTAAGTTTTTAGGTGTTGTTATAGCATCATCAGTCGACTGCGCAGCAGGCGAACGCAAGTTTCTTCCAGTCAAATCTGTTTTGGGCTATGTTGTTGATAGCCTTTGGTTGCAACATACCGTATAGTTTGTATCCCCTAGGAGCTTTCGGATGTAGGACAGGTATGATGTTCTCTGGCGGCCCGGCTTTCTCTGCCCATGTGATGGTGTATAGAGAGCGTACAATCTACCAGGCTCTGCCTCTGGCATCCTCAGTATATGTCCAAGAAAAGCAAGCTGTCCTAACCTAACTCGGATAATCAGTGGCTGGGTACCAGTAGCTTGGTAGATCTGAGAATTGGGGACATGATCAATGCGTTTGACGTTTAGCATGATCATGTAGCATGATGTTGCAAAAGCATTGATTTTGCTTTCCATGTTGCTTGTGAGCACCCATGATTCGCAACCATGATACAGGAATACCGTCACACATGTTGTGTTGAAGAGCCGTACTTTCATTTCAACTGGTATTCTGTGACATCTCCATATGCGTTCCAGTTTCTAGAAGGCAGACCAGGCAAGGGCCTTTCGTCTTCGTCTGGTAAGGTCTTTCAAGCTGGAAGCCATCATACACCCAAGATATTTGAAATCAGAGATATGGTTGATACTTTCGCCATAAACTTGAAGGGATGGTAGTGGGTTGCAGTTGACGGTCATGTACTCCGTCTTTGGTACGCTAATGATAAGACCCAATTCTTTAGCTGCATATGCTTTTTTTGACAACTGTGTTTGAGTTCTAGGGATTGAAGACCAAAGTAGGGCGATATCATCCGCAAAGTCCAAGTCATTTAAGACTTTGGCTGGATATCTCCTAGACTGACGTGGATGTGTCACCAGTCCGGAATCTGCATCTTTAGTTGCCTTCTGCAGCAAGTAATCTATCAGCACGATGAAATAGAGCTAGTACATCTCCCTGTAATACCCCTGTTGTCACAATAAAAGGCTCTGAGATGCTCCCATGAACCATTGTTATAGATGAAAATTTAACCTGGAAATCTCATATTGATTCGATATCGAAAACTGTTGCACGAAATGCCGGAGTGATGACTAAATTGAAACATTTTGTTCCAGAAAATATATTGTATTCCCTATATTGTACACTGAAAATGCCCTATATAAATTATGGTATTCTATTATGGGGCACATACAAAACCTACTTAGATACAATTACGACAACATTATTTTAAACCGAATAAGGCCACATGTTGATCCCTTATTAAGGAAAAACAGGCATGTTATAGACCAGTTTTTTAGACTACTTGACTTAACACGAAGCGGACGTGTTTCACGCCAGCTCTGGCTGTATTGTATTATTATTTTACATGTTGAACTGAACTTCCAATACAGATCGGAATTATTATCAATGCCAGTGTACTCGTTGATTTGAAATATATCTTGCTATAATTGACTGATGGATTCGGACTCTTTAAACATGTCGGAGACAGCTGAGGAAAATGGAGAGGTACCACAGAAAGTGCCAGTTACATCGCCCGACATAGCTGAACAGCTATCAAGAAGTTAAGGACTGGATGTGTATGCTAATTAATACAACTATTCAGCCTCATTTCAATAACTTGAATAGCTCTCTAACTGCTCTATAGAAAGAATTACAGACTTTGGAACAAGAAAAAGCTGAACTACAAAACGAAATTGAAGAACTCAAAAGTGACAGAGATGAAATAAAGGAGGAAATAGGTATTCTCAAAGAACAAACTAGTAACAATGCACAAAATCTACAAATTTCAAAGAATTGCTATGACCAGATGATAGTTACTCAGGCTAGACAACGAGAATACATTGAAGAGCTGCAACAAGACACAAGGCGGAATTGATTATTGGTGACAGGAGTTAAGGAAAATCGAGGTGAAAATACAGACAAACTTAATCAGGACATTGCTAAGGACATGAAATTTGAATTAAAGGATCGGGACATAGACAGGACATATCGCACAGGAAAATACACTGCAGGAAAAAGTAGACCAATAGTTGATAAATTCACTACTTATAACGTGAGAGAAGCATTTCTACGTAACAGGAAAGAGCTCAAAGGTACCAACAAAGGCGTCCAGGAGCTACTAACTCCACAGACAAGAGCACAAGACTTTGTTGACCAGGCGTACTGGGTTAAAGGATCATGGACATGGGAAGGACGGGTGTTTGTTAGCGTTCAACCCCTTGGATGTGACAAGGCTAAAAAAAGAACTGATCAAGGTGATGATCTCTACAGTATATCCTTAATGAAAAGCAATTTGGTTTTAGACCAAAACATTCAAAATATATGGCCATTGCTCAATTACTTGATAAAATAAATGTTGCTGTCGAAAACAATCAAACAACTATCAATATATTTCTAGACCTATCCAAAGCTTTTAACACAATTGATCACAATATACTTTTGCATAAGTTAGAACATTACGTATTTCTTGGAATCGTTTTGAATTGGTTTAAGAGTTACCTACACAAAAGAAAACAATATGTTTGTTATAATGATTGTAAATCAGGATTTAGAAATGTTATTTGTGGTGTACCCCAAGGGTCTATCTTAGGCCCGTTATTGTTCATACTTTATGTCAATGATATTGTGCACTCATCAAATATGCTCCAATGATATTGTGCACTCATCAAATATGCTCCAATTCATATTGTTTGCAGACGACACTACCATTACTTTTTCGCATTAGGATCTAAGAGGTCAAACTCAACTAATAAATCGAGAGTTAGATAATGTGAGTAACTGGTTCAAAGCAAACAAATTACACGGTTGCTCATATAGTTGGAATATTTTTAATTGTCACCACTTTTTTATGTAAAGGTCAATTAATGATGCAAATATACTGACACTTATGTTGCTTTTGGTCAGATTAGATAACTAACCATGTTGGGTGTGAGAGGAACTCCGAATGTGGTCAATTTTCTTATGTACTGGTAAGACGGCAACAACAAAAATGGGTCAAAAACGTAATTTTTTGGTCAAATTTGATTTGACCCCGCCTTGTTCAAGGTCACTTCTCTACTCAAGTTCAGGGGTCATATGGAATGTTTATCTGTAGTTAATTGATAAACAGGTGATTGAATGTTTATGTCACGCTTGACTGAGCCAGGAGAATGATTGGAAGCAGAAAACAAAATGATCCTTCAGCGCCCCTCAATTTACAAAATTAGTGTTGTAGTGAACATGGAAAGGTTCCTGTCGGTTTATGCCATCGCTTATGACATCTTAAAAGGTTTTAAAGATGTCAATACCGCCAGGGACCATTCCATGTTCACCATAATCCAATTTTTGTAAACTGAGGGGCATTGAAGGACCATTTTGCTCTTTGCTCCCGAGCATCCTCTTGGCTCAGTTAAGCGTGACAAAGACAATAAATCACCTGCTTATTACTCCACTAGAGATAAACATTCCATATGACCACCTAACCTGAGCAGAGAAGTGACCTTGAACAAGGCGGGTCAAATTAAAATTGACTTAAAAATCACGTTTTTGACTCATTTTTGTTGTTGCCCCTTTATCAGTACATGAGAAAATTGATCACATTCGGAGTTCCATTTAACACCCAGCACGATAACCTATCAAATCTGACCAAAAGCAACATAAGTGTCCAGATATTTTCATCATAAATTGACCTTTACATAAAAAAGTGGTAATAATTAAAAATATTCCAACTATATAAGCAACCCTGTATCTGTTAATGCTACCAAAACAAATTTCATGATACTAGGGACAACGAATATGACATCAAATAAAAACCTAGAAAAAATCAAAATAATTCTGGACAATACTCCACTTAAAAGAGTTAAGCTCTCAGAATTTTTGGGAGTACTAATTGAGGAGTCACTTACTTGGAAACCCCACATTGATTGCTTATCGAGAACAATATCGAGGAACATAGATGTTATTAATAAATTAAAATGTTTTTTGCCAGATCGAATCCTTAAGACACTTTATTGTACCTTGGTACTACCCTATTTAAATTATGAAATTCTCCTTTGGGGTAATACTTGCAAATCGTATCTGGACAAGCTAATAAATCTTCAAAAATGGTCAATAAGAACAATCTCTCACGCCCATTACAGAAGTCATACGAATCCTCTTTTTGATAAGCTGAATATTCTCACTGTTCCTGATATGTATTCAATGGAGCTTTGGGTTTTTATGTATAAATACACTATCAGTGATCTTCCGGTATCTTTTAATGATTTTTTCAAGAGACGTTCTGAAATTCACAACTATCCGACAAGGCATCTTATTGACTTTAATTTAACTATACACAGAAGGGTCTTTTCTGATCAATCTTTAAGAACACAAGGCCCGATTCTTTGGAACTCTCTTTCTAAAACAATAAAATCTGCAAAATCATTACATAATTTTCGTAATCAACTTAAAAATCATGTGATGGAAAAATATAAATAATCTGATTTTTTGAGCAGCTCGTCCCTGTTTTGCCTCGTATGGTTGTGTTCAGATCGTCTTGTTTGATATTTTTTTTTGTATTGTTTTGTAAAATGTATCAGGGGTAGGCAATTTACAGGTCTCATTGGCCTTTCGTCTACCCCTCCATTTAACTTTTGTTTATTTTGTTTTATATGCCTTTTTGATGTTGAGTTTTATTGAAATAAAGTTTACAAGTTTACCAGGACGTAGCTGTGCACAGCAGATCCGCATACTTAGAAGAATCATGGAAGGTTCTCGAGAATATCAACTCCCTTTGTGGACGTCAAGAAGGTCTCTGACTCCATCAAATCAATAGGTCAATGATGTTCTCAGTCCTGCGTTATCCAACAGGCCTTGGTTAATGCCACATAAGTGCTGTATGCAAATTCCAGCAGTAGAGTCATGGTTGATGGAGTGCTGCAAGGCGATGTGTTGGGTCCCTTCATTATTTATCATCCCAGTTGATTACCTTCTGAGTAAATCATCTTAAACAGACTCTGGAGTTGTGACCCACGCTAGACAATCAAGACTATACCCAGACAAACACTTACTTAGTGACTTAGACTTTGCTGATGATATCGCTTTGCTCGAATCATCTATGCCACGGGCGCAATCACAGCTCAGAAAACCCGCCGATGCTGCCGTGGTCCTCGGGTTGATTATAAGTGCTCCAAAAGCTGAATACATGACCATTAACTGTCATAATCATTCTATGATGGCATCTAATACCAATGACTTGAAAAGAAGGAAAGGTCTTGCTTGGACAGCATTTTGGAAATTGCAATGCTTGTTGAAAAGTCCAAATATATCAGTATCAACTAAAGTAGGACTGTTTGATACAACCTGTGTCATAGTCCTGCTTAGTGGCTGTCAGTCATGGATCATTTCAAAAGCTATGGCAGACCAGATAAATTATTTTGGAACATCCTGTTATCGAATAATGGTGAACATCAAGAGAATTGACAGGTTCACAAATGCAGATATTTACAGTTTGACAAACACATCTATCAATCAGAGCTCGTGTTCGCCTACTCAAATTACTTATCCATATCCTACATACAAACACTAATACATATGAACACTATTATCTAGATTTGTAGTAGAGAAACCTTGTAGTCGCATGCTCCGCAGTCGATGATGATGATGAACTTTCTTTCTTACATAACTATTACCTGTTCAAATTCCATGTACTGACGCTCTGATGATAGTATTTCTTTTTGAAACTCGAGCCACTTGTTTGGTATCACTTCACCCATGTACGGCTGCTTAAGTGCTGTTTCAACTATTATCCTTTTCAACTTCGTCAGTGCCTGAATTTTGTAAGTAATGTAAAGCAAAATTTAAATTTAAAACATCCTCCAAACGCCATCAGCAGTTTCCTCCAAGCATTTTTGTTTTTGTAATCTCGTAAATCTACGCAGGCAAGATCATCTAATCTTGTTCAGGTATTATAGTCAAAATCAGGTTATTATTTCAGGTGTATGGCATATCCTCACTTTACGCACATTTGGGTCATTGAGTATCATTTAAACTCAACTGTTAAAGATATTATTATGGAGACAAAGGCTGTTTTCCCTTTAAACTGAATGATTGCAATGCCTACACTGTTATACTGTTGGGCAATTATTTAGCGTTGGTTAAACTATGAACAACCCAATTGTTGGGTAAATAATATTAACCAACTGTTGGTGAAATTTTACCCAATATTTGGGTAATTAGCAACAAATTTTACCCAATAGTTAGGTAATTAGCCAACATTTTACGCAACGTTGGTAATTATTTACCCAGAAGTAGGGTTGTTCATAGTTGAACCAACGTTGGGTAAATTATTTGCCCAACGTTCTAACAGTGTATGGAAATACACACGTACACTAACGAGAAAACAATATCAGAACACACTTGACAAGCGTTATTTTAAATATAGACTGTGGAATATTCAGAAATTGATATTGTTTGATCTCTTCATAAAGCTCTCCTAATGAGGTCAACTTCAGCAAATCCACACCATATCGATTAGATTTGTAAATTGGTACTGATATACTTGACAAAGCCGAAATCCTGGGTATCTGGCTGCAGGAAGATCTAAAATGGCAGACCCAGGTTGACGTTATAATTAAGAAAGCCAACAAACGTGTATCCATGTTTAGATCACTAAAAAAGGCTTCGTCCAAAATGAATTGATCATTGTCTACAAGTGCTATATCAGGTCAATACTAGAATATGCAGATGTGATCTGGCACTCTGGACTTACATGCCATCAAACAGGTGATTTAGAATGGATCCAGAGAAGGGCATGTAAAACCATTCTTGGCCGTAATTTTAGTTCGTACTCAGAAGCCATGGAACAGTGTAACCTCGACAGATTGAATGTTAGGAGAAAATAACTACCTACAATTTGCCAAGGGACTTACAAATGACAGCCCAAGAACCGATCATTTGTTACCTCCCCGTAGATTCACTGCGCAACTCAAGTAAATTTACCATGCCTATGACCACGATCAAGAGATTTTTTCATGTCGGGGTGGGTAGGTTTGTTATGCATTGGTGGGATGGGGTCACAATTCACATTTTGACACGAGTGCAATCATTCCTTGTTTTCGTTTTGAATGGCGCTTTGATAAGTTTATGCTCTGAGAAATATGGATAGTGTTCGCTCACTATGCATTTTTTATGTAATTCTGAAAGTTTTAAATGTTTTTCTACCCTTTGTACATAATCAGTGTTTTTATTACTCCATCTTTGTATTTAAATTTATGAAACTGTTCACTTATAATATGGTGCAATCATCTTAATTTTATCACTAATTTATCTCTATGGTATAATTTATATGTAATTTTTGAATGTAATATGGGCCATGATGCCACTGTATAGAAACAAAATTATTTGAATCTGAATCTGAATCTAATGGGTTTGATGCTAGAATCGTGCTATTTTTTAATAGCTCGAACTGATGGGACCTTGCTAAAAATGCAAACAAAACAGACGTCGAATGTGTCTTATTATACTCATTGTAATCAAATAATGCTGTCGTTTGATAAAATGAGCTACCAACCCGAAGTAAAAGTGATCTTAATACCCCTAGAATCTACGTCCGTATTCCGTAGAGCATAAATCTAATATTGCTCGAGGGATGACCTATTCTTTACTACACAACCCGAATAACAAGGACGTTGAAAAGTACTCATCATTCGTGTACACCCTCGTATGACACTATTTACCTGTATATCAGCGTCTTTCTTGCTGCTATTCTCTATCGGAACACAGTAATCAAGTATATCCAGAGTTTCGATGTACGGTTTGCCCTTCAGTGAGTTCTCAATTATTCTCTTCTTTTCCTCAACATCGACTTTCTGCTTTTTGTATTAAAAAAAACAGACTACATGTATTATATTGTGAAATTCAATCGATTACGATATTGTAACAAAACTTCATTGAACTTGTTTAAACGTGCCATTAAACTTAATATTTTTTCACATTATGCTTAAATCAGTTTTTCTTGGATTCCATCAATTCTTCTCAACACGTTTTAAGATACATTCCATCTTGTTGTTTTTTTCATGCTTATTTTAAGACAAAACATGTTGTAATTTTGCAGCCTATATTTTCTTATATATGCTATTATGCTGTCTTTGACCCTTGCCAACACATCTGCACTTGTCTATCGTCTTGTCTTCAGTCTTTTGTCACCCATGTCAAATGTCTTGTCCTCGTCCATGCACATATTTAGATGTTCTATATTTTGGGTGACCAAACTCTGACAAGCTTTGCTCTTATGGGTCATCCTTCCATTTTTACTATCTGAATATTATATACATTGTTGTTCCTGGAAAAATCAACTTAAACTGAAACTGAATAATCGATCCAGTAGCTAGTACGTTAAGTGATGTTATATAGATGTGCTTCTTGA
>JXSR01S025013.1:0-21094 GCA_000969725.1 Ophiothrix spiculata
ATGATTTTTGACTTATAATACAAGTCTACCAAGTGCTCTTGCTTCAACAACATAGTTGTATTATATTAATTGTATTTCAGTTCAGTAATATTAATCAAAAAAGGCAGTGACTCAAACTTTAAAATGCCTTTTTCTCGAAACGCCAAAATTGGAGTTACGTGGTTCTGCCATATCCCGGTCATGCTGTGACCTTTGTGGTAATACTAGCTTCCCGAAGATCGCAATTAGGTCACACAACAGGCACCAAAAGTCACGGAAATCTAACACCCTTATGATGATAACTGATTCCACTCATACATGGGTCACAGGGTCCGCTCGCCAGTCCAACGGTTCGCTAGTCTGACAGCTGGCTAGTCTAAAGGCTCACTAGTCCGAACAATTAATTGGGAAAATTTCAGCTTGCTATAGTTCGAAAAAACAGCTTGCTATAATCCCAAGTATGAAAATAGGCTCACTAGTCCTTATTTTAAAATAGGCTCGCCAGTCCGAATTTAAATAACAGCTCGCTAAACAGAATTTCAAAACAGACTCGCTAGTCCGAAGTTTAAAATAGGTTTGCTAGTCCGAATTTTAAAAAACAACTCGCTACTCAGAATTTTGAAAACAGCTTGTTTGTCCGAATTTTGAAAAACTAATATAAATATGCACAATTTTTTTCCTATTCCTAGCGAGCTGTTTTTAAAATTCGGACTAGCGAGCCTAATTTAAACTTCCAACTATAGCGAGCCTATTTTGAATTTCAGACTTAATACCTTTGACCTTGGAATGTGTCATAAACCTTTCCATGCCAAATATAAAGCCATTTCTTTATTTTGCCTCGGGCAGTATTCAAACTTTGCTCATCTGAGCAAATTGCTAACCGCTGAAATCCTTTCTTTCAATGGTATAAGATCGACACACATATTTCAGGTTGTTGTTCATCATAAATGGAAGTAAAAAGTTTAGTCACAAGTGTTAATGGATTATGTTTTTCAAAAATTTAGCATGCTAGCAGCAAAAATTGTGATGGACTAATGTTGACCTTAGATACACAAAGATACCCACGTACACACTACCAAGGTAATCAGTACGTGTTCATCTTTTAGATGACACAAAAACGAGAAGCCAGATGCAAGGATTCTTGGGTAATTCATCATGTGAGTGCAAGAAAGTCGTATCTGCAATGGCTGCCCTAAGTTATATTTATTTTTCAATTTGTCACAAGAATGTGAAAAATCTCTCAACATTTCACTCTCTTATGTCAGTGGTTCTTGAAATGGTTCTTCAGGTGACGGTAAGAACCATTTCAAGAACCACTGACCCAAGACTGGAAATTATACAGTGTGCTATCCAAATTAATGACAAATGGCAGCTATTGCAGATACGACTTTCTTGCATTCACATAACATAGAATATTGGTCTATTCTTTAGTTTTCTTGAGTTTCTCCATGTAGCGTCCTAAACTTTTCTGAATACTACCACTTGCCATGAAGCTGCTGACTAGATCAAGTTCATTTTCACGATTATTGTTGAATTTCTCGACGGCTGCGTTCCTCAGCATCTGCTTGGTTAAGGTTCGGGCCATATCTGTATATAGAACAGGAAAAAAATACTGAATAAGTGTTATTATTCGTGCTACATTTATTTTCACGCAAAATGGGAATAGCGCAAAAATAAATGCACCGCGAAAATTAATGTGTATTTGTTGCAAATGAAATTCCATACTAGGCCAATGTTCATGTGCGCGAAAATAAAAACGCGCTAAATGGTCCAAAATTGGCAGAGCGCGAAAACATTGGCGTTTACAGTACTAGTATATGATGATGAGGTTTGTTTAACTGTTTCTATGACCTGTATGCACTTGATAATTGTGTTCAGCACACTACCGAGTGAGTCAATAAAAACGCCGTCATATAAAGAAGATAACATCCTAAATAAACCACTTTTATTTCCAAGTAGATCAATAATTTACGTTTAGAATGTTGAAAGAATGTAGATAATTGATAAATGCATTCCAATTAAAGATATGTTTTTTAAGAGGATGGTGTCAAATCGTGTCTGTCAAACTAGCGAACATTTTGATCATGTGTCTCAATAAGGATAAAATGTGGCAATGCCTTTCTATTACTTTTGGCTGACCTTGAAAAGCATTCGAAGTGTCGCTTGGGTTTTGTTTAGATCTTGCCCAGATCCCTCTACCAATCCCACCACTGATCTACCTCCCCTCTGACCAAACTAATTTAGTGACTAAGCAGTGAGCAGCGCCACAGCCTGTTATCCATTCATTCTATTAAACTGACCAATTTTGACTGGTTTGGTGCTAACAAATAACTGGGCTCTGTGCAAGAGCTAGGTTCTGTTGAACCTATTATTAGGTGTGGGCTATACATAAGTCAAAATTGCTTTTTTCAGAATTTCTATCTGTCAACAGTTTTTATGCATTGCAACTGATCTATCTCAACATGAAATGGCGAAAAAAATTTAATCGGGTCGAAGAAAAAAGTGTGCCGCGCCCTCTTGTGACCGTATGTCATTTTAGAGAAATTCTTGTTTATTTTACAAAAATTGTTTTTTAATTCACAATTCTTGATCTTTTTGATTTGTGAATGGGCCAATGGTTATCAAGTGGAGTCAAAGGAACACAAATATGAAGTTTTTGTAAACCCTAGTCATTTCGTATTCCTGAAAATTGACGTTTTTGGTCAAAATTCCAAGCGAGGGCGCTTTTTGCAATTATGCGCAATTTGTACAACTTTGTGTAAAGTAAAGTATGCAGATGTTAGGATACTCTGATGTTTAATTTACCCAAGAAATTTGAGCCTTGTACTATAATTAGTTTGATCGTAGTACCCATTTTAACGTTATTTTAATGTTCCTATACATTTGTATAGGGAAAAGTTCGTTGACCCCTATGCTTTTACATAGGGTTATTATTGATGTATTTAAACAAGTCTAACTGACAAACTAAAGTAGATAGAAGGCTCAAATTTTGTAAGCAGATCAAACTTGATAACGTCTTGGCAGCTGCTACCTTAAAATTCGCAAAAGCAATTTCTTTTGAGCATAATTATTAAAAGCGCCCTCACACACAATTTTGAAGGAAAACGTCAATTTTTACGACAACGAAATGTCTAATAGTCATGAAAACTCTTAACATGGATTTCGTAACTTATTTACACATATTAAAACATTGAAATTGCTTCAGAATGTAAAAGATTTTTAGATTTTAAGCATTGTCTTCTCTAATACACAGATATTTACTATGGCGACACACTGACACTAGAGGGCGCAGCACACTTTTTTCTTTGACCTGTAACCAAAAATGTTGTCATTTCAAGTTGAGATAGGTCAAGTGCAATCCAAAAAAACTGTTGACAAGGCAAACTGAAAAATCACCCATTTATAGCCCACTCCTACTATTATGTGTAAAATAAAACTCAATGAAGTCCAGCTCTTCCCCTCCATGAAACACAATCAACTCTGAAATTGCCATCAGTAGAGACTAGATAGAAGTTTATCGATGAAGTTTGATACACCTCTTAGCTCTTGTCTCATACGTCTTACTTCTCTTGGGGCTAGATTCAGTTCTCCTTGAAGGCAATTGTGATATTACAACTGGGGACGAGCTTCAAAGAATGACTGGAGAGCATTGTTTGTAAATTCTCTGTTAGGCTGCCACGGTACGTACTAAATTGACAAAAGTCTAATAAAATGGATATCTGGAAAGCTGACAGATCAATGTTGCCCTGGCCAATTCCACCTTTTGATTGCCAAAAAACTCTTCCTGGCAATTTGCAAACACCTAAGTGGTGCATCTAGCTTCATGGAAGTCATGAAGTTGGAAAGTTGGATATTTTACACATGTTCAACAAAACCAAATGACAGTTTTAAAGGCCCTCAAAGACTTTTCAGGGTCAGTTTAAAGTAATAAAACTTTGGCATTGTCATATTCAATCCTTATGAAACAGATTATCAATATGTTCGCTTGCAGAAATGACTTAATAACACCCTCTTAAAATAAGTATATCTTTGAAATGCCTTTACCAATTATCACCATTCTTTCAACATTTTAAAGATAAGTCTATTATCTATTTAGAAACAAAAGTTATTTGTTAATTTTTCATCTTGTTCATTAAATTTGGTGCCCATTTCAACTATTGCATTTTATTGACTCCCTCAGTACTGAAATGGTTTGTGATGGAATTTGCCAAAGTGGAATTTCAAAATCTTTGCTTGGATGTTTATTTCAGTTAGGCATTCTCTCCAAATTGTCCCTTTAAAAATTAAGGTCCTGTTAAGCTCCCTTTAAACTTGTTTTTGATTGTTAAAAAGAAATTGAGAATCCTTTTGGGTTTATATATAAATCTTACAGGGATACCGGGAGTCTTAAAGAAGGAATTCCTTGATTTTCAAGTAAAAATATAATTAAAGTATTACATCACATTCCTAAGGGATTATGTTTAAAGGGGGTTTAATACTGTAAAGCATGAAAATTTCGCTAGCATTTTAATTTCGCTAATTTCGCTAGCATCACAATTCGCTAAATTAAAATGCCGCTAAAATAATTGTTAACATAGCATTGAATAGCAAGATGATTCAAATTAATGAAATTAAAATGCACCCAAACAGTGAGGGTTTCCAAATTTGCTAAATTTTAATGCTGTGAAATTAAAGTGCTTTACAGTAGGTCCCTTTTATCCTAATGGGACAATTTGGAGAGGATCCCTATAGTGCATAAAATATTGGTTTCAGTTATTCTAGATCTTCTCCACTCCTCACATGAAGCATATAAAAATTCTGCCCTACGAAGTAAATACGCAGTATGTGCATTGCAGGTGCATTGCAAGTTACTTCCTTTTCCCTTGGAGAAATCCTGCAGAAATGAGTAGACAACCAATTCTCTTTCCTAACTAAAGTCAGTATCTACTCTGTCAAGCATATGCATATACAACTTTTTTGCATTGGAATGAGTTGAAAGAAAAGAAATGGCATATTATGTTTAATAGAAGTATCTGCTTTGCTTTATAAATGCACATACTGCATTTTTACTTTGTTGGGCAAAAGTGGTAAATATTTCATGAGACATGGTCATCCTTCAAAGGGGACGTTTTAATTTATAAGCTGTGGTCCCTTGTCCAAAAGACTAAGTCTTATACCTGCACATGGTATCAAAGTTAGCATCGTAAAGTGTAGGGTATTCTAGCACTGACTATTCTAGCTTTCATTTTGGTTAAATTCTGGACTTTAAAATCCACCTTTGCAGCAGCGCTAACTCAGTGAGGCTTGCACAATAATAAGAAGAAGAATGCAAGGTGGCACAATACACCTTGGCACCTTTTGAGATTCTTGAATACCTGAATTATAAATCAGTAAGGCCAATTAGGCGTTGGAGCACAATTAGGCCACAACTTTGTGCGGCCGCCACAACCTTGCCACAGCCCTTTTTTCCAAAATGGCAACCGTAGGCTTGATTGGTCACCTCAATTGTATAATATTCATTACATGTTTTGGAATTATTAAGAGGTGCATAATCAAGCCTATGTTGCCATCTTGGAAAATCAAGGCTGAGGCTAGGTTGCGGCCAGCCGCCCAAAGTAGTGGCCTAATTGTGCTCCAGCGCCTTAGCACTGAGGTCTTAAGTATCAGGGTTCAGAAGCTTAAATAACACGTTTTTATTGACTTTAAAATCCATCTTTGCAGCAGCGCTAACTCAGGGAGGCTTGCACAATAATAATAAAAAATGCAAGGTGGCACAGTACACCTTGCCACCTTTTGAGATTCTTGAAAAAGGTGCCCATCATGCCAAGTATGATGTAATATGTAACAGTAAAAATGTCACACTCAGGCATGAGAATTTTCAGATAATTATCTGGTTTCAGATATTTTGTCATCCAAAAGCATCCAAATTCAGATAATTTTGGGGCTTGATTTAACCTTTTTAGTGGTTTTTGGGTTAAATGTTACTAAATTCAGATATTTTCATGAAAAATCATTCTCATGCCTGCACACTCATTCTGCATTTATCAAATGATAATGGTCATACCTGAGTTATAAATCAGCAAGGCCAATTAGCACTGAGGTCTAAAGTATCAGGGTTCATCAGAAACTTAAATTAACAAGTTTTTATTGATATTTACATCCATTTGTTGGTTTGATGGCAAAAAGCAATGCATTTTTTAACCCATCAACATTGCACTTAACCACATTTTGGGATGGGCATGGGTCTAATTGCCAAATTTTACTGTTAAAGGACTCTTCTCTATACCCAGGGGGGCAACCAACTTTGGCACTGGTAGGGGTGTGCGGCCCTGATATCTTAGCCCTGGTCGAGGGAATGGAAGATTGGGTCTGAAAAGGGGGTCTAGAGAACTGAAGTGACCCAAAACTGACCCTTGAGAACTTATTTTTTGGGCTGAATACGAGCTCTGAAAGCAAATATTTTACTTGATATGGACTCATGGGAACTAAATTTCAAAAAGGATGCTAGGCAACTAAAAACATTTTGAAAATAGGGCTTGTGAACTCAAGATTGTGCTTGAAATGGGGGTCTAGGGAGGAGCATGCAATTAGGCGTGAAAAGGGGGTCTTGAGGACTGCTCATACCTGTACCTTCTGTCTAGGTTAATGACATCCCCTCCCCCGGGCCTGTAGATTATTTTGTTTTGGCTTACTTGACCAGGGTCTTTGAGAAAAGGATTTAACTTAAGTGCATAAATATCAATCATAACCTTTAAACTACACTAGCGGTCTAAAGTATTTCCGCACAAAAACTTTATTCAGCCATATCTCACAAGGCGTCTATAAGGAAACTATCTGGAAACTTATGTTGATTTTGGTCAAATCTGATAGGTAATCTAGTTAAGTGTATAATTGAGCTCCAAATGGGATTAATCCTCTCACGTACTGGTAGGGGGCAACAACACAAATGGCTCGAAAAACACGATTTTTAGGTCAAATTTGATTTGACAACGCCTGTGTCAAGGTCACTTCACCACTCAAGTTGAGTGGTCATATGGAATGTGTATATGTAATAGAGTGACAAGCATGCGATTAAATGTCCTGGTCACGCTTGACTGCGCCAAAAGAATGCTTGGAAGCAAACAAAAAATGATCCATCAACGCAACACAGTTTACAAAAACAGAACTGTGATGAATGTGGAGTGGTTTGTGACGGTATGTGGCATATAGAAAACCTCTTAAAACCTTTTAAAATGTCATATACCGCCAGGTACCATTCAATTTTTACCACAGCCCTATTTTAGTAAACTTTGGGGCGTTGATGGATCATTTTTCGTTTGCTTCCAAGCATTCTCTTGGCGCATTCAAGCGTGACACAGGACATTTAATCGCCTGCTTGTCACTCTATTACATATACACATTCCATATGACCAATCAACTTCAGCGGTGAAGGCATTGTCAAATAAAATTTGACCTAAAAATCATGTTTTTCGACCCATTCGTGTTGTTGCCCCCTACCCGTATGTAAGATGGTTGATCCCATTTGGAGCTCAATTATACACTTAACTAGATTACCTATCAGATTTGACCAAAATCAACATAAGTTTCCAGATAGTTTCCTTATAGATGCCTTGTGAGATATGGCTGAATAAAGTTTTTCTGCGGAAATACTTTAGACCGCGAGTGTATTATACCCATGCCATGCATACCTGGAATTTTGACCCATTTCTTGATTTCTTCCCTAGCAGCAGATTCTACATCCTCCAATGGAACGACTTTATCAACCATACCCATTGAAAGGGCTTCATCAGGTGTGAACATGGTCCCTGAAAATCAATCAATCAATCAATCAATCAATCAATCAATCAAAACCACTTTAAATGATTTTGTCAAAACTAGAAGTAAAGGTCAGATTTTGTGAAATTTAAAGCTTCAACCTGGTACCATTCAGCTCCATTCAATCATGTGCTTTAAATAATACTACTACCAGTACCCTTACAGTGCAAAATGCACCGCAACCACACCGCAAACAGATAAAAGGAATCTGACCTTTTAGCCTTACATTAATAGTTTTGTAATGGACAGGATCGACTGTCGATGTTACTGCAAGGCAAACAATTTGCAAGAATAAAAGATTGCCATGCAATATGCATGTGCCTACCAGGGCAAGTGTTTTTATAAAAATAACACATATATTGAAGAAGAGTTAAAACGATGAACAGCATAGGGATATTAACCTATGCACTTACATCAGGCGTTGAGGAGTTGGAGCGTACATATCGCATTGAATGTTTCACCTGCATGCATAATTTTCTTTCAGATCACTATTTTAAACACATTTTCAAAGCTAATATGTGACCCATCATATCGAAAGGTACCTTAAGGTCGGTATATTATGAGATAGCTCAACTCATCCTTGCTCGGCTTGGGCGAGTTGCTTGGGTCTAAATTGATTATGTCCCTGCTTATGCTTCTTTCATACTCGTGTAGTTTTGCAGCTTTGTCGCTGCGTGACGTATATTTTTTGAAAAAACTTGCCGCTTCCGGTTGTCGTAGCGGCAAAGCTACATGTCGCTGAGATAATCGATATTGGGAAGTTTTGTTGCACGAGAAGATTTTTTGAGTTGAAATGAATTCAACTTTGGGAGCGACATGAAGTGGCAAAGCTACAAGCTACAAAGCTGCAAAGCGACAATAAGTATGAAAGCAGCATTAGGGTCAACATAAATTTAGATAGCCAATTATCTGTATACACAATGATGCTGGTGAATAAGAAGACTTGCCTAATAGTAATGCTGATTCTGCTAACCTTTGACCTACAGTGCTAACCATCATATCTTGTAGATAGACTAACCTAATAGTAATGCTGATTCTGCTAACCTTTGACCTACAGTGCTAACCATCATATCTTGTAGATAGACTTACCTAATAGTAATGATGATTCTGCTAACCTTTGACCTACAGTGCTAACCATCATATCTTGTAGATAGACTTCACCTAATAGTAATGCTGGTTCTGCTAACCTTTGACCTACAGTGCTAACCATCATATCTTGTAGATACTCACCTAATAGTAATGCTGATTCTGCTAACCTTTGACCTACAGTGCTAACCATCATATCTTGTAGATAGACTCACCTAATAGTAATGATGATTCTGCTAACCTTTGACCTACAGTGCTAACCATCATATCTTGTAGATAGACTTACCTAATAGTAATGATGATTCTGCTAACCTTTGACCTACAGTGCTAACCATCATATCTTGTAGATAGACTCACCTAATAGTAATGATGATTCTGCTAACCTTTGACCTACAGTGCTAACCATCATATCT
Organism: Ophiothrix spiculata; assembly: GCA_000969725.1. Classification (NCBI taxonomy): domain Eukaryota; kingdom Metazoa; phylum Echinodermata; class Ophiuroidea; order Amphilepidida; family Ophiotrichidae; genus Ophiothrix; species Ophiothrix spiculata. Next base: position 9,273 of record JXSR01S025013.1, read on the forward strand.
TGTAGATAGACTTACCTAATAGTAATGATGATTCTGTTAACCTTTGACATACAGTGCTAACCATCATATCTTGTAGATAGACTTACCTAATAGTAATGCTGATTCTGCTAACCTTTGACCTACAGTGCTAACCATCATATCTTGTAGATAGACTCACCTAATAGTAATGATGATTCTGCTAACCTTTGACCTACAGTACTAACCATCATATCTTGTAGCCATTGTGGTGCAACTATACCCTGCATTTAGAATAATAATAATAATAATCAGAGATGCCACTTTTCAGGATTTTCCCTGATTTCAGGATTTTTTTACTTCCTATCTGATTTTTCAGGGTTTTTTTTACTCCAAATTTACTATTTTCAGCCCTTTTTTGCCAAAATTTATGTGCATTTTCAGGATTTTATGAAAGTTTCAGGATTTTTTAGTGATACTAAGTGGCATCTCTGAATAATAATGACAGATTTTTGAGTGCTCATAACAAAGAAGCCGCAAACTGAATGCTGAACACTTCACAATGTGTAACCTAATTAAAGCTCTAGGGTTTTGAACGATTGTGCAAAAACACCAAAATTCACACCTTTTTTTCTCAATCATGCTTTTTAAGATCCATCACGCATTTTCACGATTTCCTCGATCCAAACCACTTTTTAAAATATATTTAATAATATAACTGTCGGCTCAAACTAGAAGACTCCTCAAGCTTCCCAAATTTAAAAAAATGTAATAACATACAAATCATTTTTTAGGACTTTCTAATGTCATTGTAATTTTTGTGGTTTTGATTTAAACATTGTCTGCGTATATTTTTCATTGCGTTTTTTTTTTGTATTCTTGGTTGACTAAGTGGTTAATTGATGATAGCGCATTTTCACGCTTTTTTGTGCATTTTTGCACTTTTTAAATGTCCAATACCGCTTTTTGCCGTATAACCTATTCCAAATGTTACCACGATCTTTACAATCGTAAATAACAGGAATAGAGAATGATATCTGTCAACATTTCTAAATTCTGATACGGGTGATTAAAATTTACTTTACGAACAACTGACATATAAGGGCCATAATATTCACCAACAATTTTTTACGTAACTTTTGATAACTGACAAGCAAAAAAAAAGGTCTCACAAGTGCACAGACGACTCGTAACAATCTCTTCAATTTCTCAACAAAATGTGAGGTGTACACGGTCTGTAATACACACTAGCAGGACATTGCAGATTTTTTTTTTCCAAAGTGGGAGATAGCGGGAGATTTTTTCAAAGTGGGAGAAATCTGATTGGGAGGTCGGGAGGACTACCTAAAATTGGGAGACTCCCACCTAGATTGGGAGATTTTGCCATGTGAGTGCAAGAAAGTCGTATCTGTAATAGCTGCCTTTTGTCATTAATTTGGATTGCACACTGTAAAAATCTGCAGTCTTGGGTCAGTGGTTCTTGAAATGGTTCTTCAGGTGACACTGTCACCTGAAGAACCATTCCAAGAACTATTGACATAAAACATTGAAATTTTGAGAAACTTTTCACATTCTTGTGACAATAGATACTTCATTTACCCATTACTTGGCAGGAGAACGTTGATTTTTCACACCGCTGACACACAAATACATTGACGCATAGTTCATATTCAAGCAGGCATGACTTTAAGTGGGCTTGATAGTTTTGTTTTGATACTGACATAAAGTGTTTCTAGATACATTTTCACCTGCGTTTACAGATGTTTTTCTGAGTTCCGCGCAATATGATAGACCATTTTTATTTAAGAATATGTTATCAGGAAGATGATTTTGTCCATGCACAGCCACTTATTTGTACTAAAAAATTCTGATTTGTGGTTGCAGAGTTATTGATTTTACAAAGGTTTGCCAATTTTTTTGGAAGTGAAGAAAAGAGAATTTCAGTTGTGTACAAGTTATGTGGACATCCATGCACACTCAAGATTTTTTTTAAATATATCTGTTAAATCAAATGTAAATAAACAACAAGCGGCAAAAATAATGACTGTTTGGGTGTAATTTCTGCGCCTGTTCTTCCGCCTAAAGCAATTTTGATCAACTCTTTATCATGCGGAACTAATCATCTTTAAACATCCCGCGCATGTGTGGGCGCAAAAAGCTGCAAAATAACACCTGTTGTGTGTGTAATATACATTCAGACAATTAAAATATTGACCAAATTACTCTGTGTATTGACAAGAGGTGTAACTGGATTGGTGCCGTGACCTTGCTTGGCGAAAATAAAGAAACTAAAAGATTTATCCCCTATCCTGCGGTCTCCAAAATTAGTTAAATTAATTATACAAAAACCTTCATAACTTTGCAACGGAAGGTCGGATTTGAAAAATTCAAACGGGTTTGGATTCTTTAGATCACCTGCTTTTATTTAAAATTCATTTGAAGCAATTTGATTCATAATTTAAAAATTACCTGAAGTGTCTAGTGACAAGTTGAAAAATAAATATAACTAAGGGCAACCATTGCAGATACGACTTTCTTGCACTCACATGATAATTTGACATGTATGGAGAATAGTGTCCCCAGGTAGTGAAGAGTGCTGCGTCAATCTTTACAGCTTAAAGGGGCATTGGACACAATTTTGAAATTTTGTTTGTCAATGATTTTACATTCTATGTTACAAAATAACAGTCAATTATCAGATATCAGGAAAATTTTGATCAAAACCTTCAAAAAAGTCAAAAATTTTATTTTGTTTGTTGATTTTGGGTATGAGGCTATTCTCTAAACATATTTATTGATGCTTTACAATGACAAAAAGCCAAAGATTTGTTTGAAAACATTCCTTTCACATCATAGATTGCAGATAAATCAAAAGAAATTTTGAATTTTCATTCTAGAACTCCTGAAAAGGCCAATTCTAAAAATTCCACTATAGAGGGCAGTATTCATCATTGTCGACAACGATAATTAAAAATAATAGAATATCTAAATATTTTGATATAAAGGGTTTGAATTTGACAATGAAACTTTGCATGCTGTCATTATTATACAGCTAATACTTCAAATGATGCAAAAATCTCAAAATGTTTGGGGAAAAGTGGGGGATGATGCTGCATCATGAACTTGTCCAATCCCCCTTTAAAAACAATATAATGTCCTAGGCAAGGTACCAATGCATGCAATACTTCACAAGTTTGTACTCTTCCCATTTTAACCAACCTGAAGCAATCAGAGAGTAAAAAGCAACAACTTGCCAGCTCCTATGATGAGGCTTACCAGCTTGACTTCATTCAGTCCTATCCCATAATTCCCTGCAGCCATTATTCGGTAGTCACATGCTAGTGACATCATGCATCCTCCTGCAGGACTGTGGCCCTGAAACAAAATTGATTCGAACAAAATATGTAATTGGTAACCTTAATTCGTCAATGCGTCGAAGGTAACGATCACGCAGCCATCTCCCACTGATAATGCCCCAGGCCCATAGTTACAATCAAGATTCGCATTTACAAGATGTGTTGCACCATCATCGATACATCAGCAATAAAAATATAAATATCCCACAATGTAGTTTGACCCTCTTGCCAGGATAAAAAATTGCTGAGTCTGGCATTCTCTCTCTCTCTCTCTCTAATTCTATAAAATATCCTACTGGGTTTATTTGATATCTTTTGGGATTTTCAGAAACAATCTAGATCACCCTGGATGTCGATTATCTATTGTATGCCGGGGGGGGGGGTAACTGGGTATTCTGACCAGGTAACCACCCGCGTTACCAAAAAGGTGAGACCTGAATAGGTCTCGAGACTTGCAATATAGGTTATCAAAATCGACCTGGTACTCTGCAAGTCTCACATAGGGTATCAAATTTGGCTTTTAAGTCTCTGATAGGGTATCAAACTATATAAGAAAGTATTGTTGAGTTATCAAAATCAACCTGGTACTCTGCAAGTCTCACATAGGGTAACAAATTTGGCTTAAAAGTCTCTGATAGAGTATCAAACTATATAAGAAAGAATTGTTGAATTTATGACAATGGTGTTTTAAAAAATTGCCAATAAAAGTGCTTTAAATACCTAGAAACACCCAAACACAAATATCACCCCCCCCCCCTGGGATTGTGTGATTGCACTTACATTTATTGCAGCAATGACTGTAAGGGGTGTGCTGAACAGTTTGATGCCCATATCTTGAAATTGCCGCCAGTATGTACGGATATAGTCAGGTTCCTTCTGGTACATCTCTGTAATATCAAGCCCAGCGCAGAAGATCCCTGGATTAGCCTTCATTAGAAAGGAAATGATAAAGATTAAGAATTAAGGTTGCTAATTACTGATGATGAGGAACTAAATCATTTATGTCATATGCTATTATGGAAATGAAATGGCCTCTTTGGGCAGTCCATGCATTTTAAATGGTGGGGGTTTGAAATTTTAAGAAGTTGCAAAAATGTGGGAGTTTGCGAGAGCTTGTGTGGTCTAGTGGAACAGTGCAGGACTCTGAATCAGTTGGTCGCGAGTTCGAGCCCCGCTACGGTCAACGGGTTATGTCCTTGGGCAAGGCATTTAATCTTGATTGCTTCGTCGACCCGAGCGATATTGGGGAGCTGCTATGGGGAACATTACAATCTAAGTGCAGATAGGGTGTGCGCATTGGCCATGCAGCCAACCTATTTGAAGCAAAATGAATGTGACGGTTTCCTGATGGTAGCGTAAAAGTAATTTGGCGACAGCTTTGCATACATAGTAAAAAGCGCTATAAAAATCCCATTATTAATATTATTATTATTATTACATTTTTCCATTAAAAAGGGTTGATTGATATAAAAGATGGAAGCAAACTATAAAGGGGAGTTGTGCTACTATATTAACAAAACAAGACAAAATGGACAAATAAGAATATCCTCACATTGATAATAAGTGAGGTGATGTTTAAGAAATGCTTTTGTTGTCAGTCTACAACATTACCATGGCATCAGAAGTGAATGCAACAAACATAAAAAGTGCTTAAAGGGTGGGCCCATAATTTTCAGTATCAAGGATGCCTTTATAAAAAGGGTGGGGTAAAATAAAAAGGGTGGGGTCTAATCAACTATCCCCACTGCTCACTATATTTATGATTGCTGGACCATATGGAAAGCCATGCAATCTCATGTACAGTTTAGATGCGAAACTTTTAAATAAGGACAGTATAATTTTTAAAATCTAGTTGTGTCGCCTGAACTATTATGTTCAAGGAGGCACATACTAGTCCAAATTCTGTGTGTGTGTGTGTGCGTAGGGGTGTGGGCGTATGTATTCCTATATAAACCGAGGACCTCCGCATGACAACACACTGACACACCGAGGAGTTAAAACATTCCGAGGACCTAAACACGGGTCCTCTGAAAACATGCTCTAAAAACGCCTAAAATGTCATGTTTAACCATCTTAGGGGGGTCCGTACTTCGAGGACCTTAAACGACTTTATGTAAAGTGATATATACGAGGACACACAAGTCCTCGGAAGTATTGTAATGCACGTGGGTGTGGGTGTGTGTGTGTGTTTTGGTTACCGGTAACCTTTTTCATATTGCTACTGTGAAGATACCCCAACTCATAGTGCCACCAAACTTGGTGCATGTGTTCACCATGGACAGCTCCATGTCGTGGCAGGGTCAAAGGTTATGTACCAAGGTCAAAGGTCATGTAAGGACAGACCTGTCAAATTTTCAACTTTGTCTCATTTCAAAGGTTAAGGTGTCAAATTGTTTGTCTTGGACCAGCGATCAAAAGAGTCAATGGTTAAAAGAAAGGTAAAATTTTCAACTTTGTCCGATTTCAAAGGTTAAGGTGTCATATTGTTCGTCTTGGACCAGCGATCAAAAGTGTCAATGGTGACCCCGTCGTCTGACCTTTCCTGTGGGGTAAAATTTTCACCGTCCGACCTTTCCCTTGGGGTCAAATTTTCAACTTTGTCAGATTTCAAAGGTTAAGGTGTCATATTGTTTGTCTTGGACCAGCAATCAAAAGTATCAATGGTGACCCCGTCGTCTGACCTTTCCTGTGGGGTAAAATTTTCAACATTGTCCGATTTCAAAGGTAAAGGTGTCAAATTGTTCGTCTTGGATCAGCAATCAAAAGTGCCAATGGGGACCCCGATGTACGACCTTCCCCTTGGGGTCAAAGGTTAAAAGAAAGGTAAAATTTCTAACTTTGTCCGATTTCAAAGGTTAAGGTGTCAAGTTGTTCATCTTGGACCAGTGATCAAAAGTGTCAATGGTGACGTACCCGTCGTCCGACCTTTCCCTAGGAGGTCAAATTTTCAACTTTGTCCGATTTCAAAGGTTAAGGTGTCATATTGTTCGTCTTGGACCAGCGATCAAAAGTGTCAATGGTGACCCCGTCGTCTGACCTTTCCTGTGGGGTAAAATTTTCACCATTGTCCGATTTCAAAAGGAAAGGTGTCAAATTGTTTGTCTTGGATCAGCGAAAAGTTATAAGGTATCAAGTTGTTTGTGCGATCTCAACATTTTAATTGTACTTCGCACCATACAATGCCTTATGGTGCTTACCAACATTAAAGGTCATTTGAGGTCAAGGGTTATCGCGCAATCAGGCGACACTAGTGGTTCAAGAACCGCCTTGTTTTTCATTTTCAATGAGATATCACCAGCACCCAAAAATATTTTTTGGGTTCAAGTTTCAGTTGACCTTGAATAGGTCAAATTGTTCTGATTTTGTGAGAAATTTGTATTCCATAGTTGCCTATAATTATACTATACTGCACAGTGTATATCTATCATTATGATCACTATAATTAATCTTAAAAAATCAGCACTTTTTCATTTTTATTTTCACAACGGAACATGCGCCTCAGCTGTGAAATTTCACAAGGGCTATAGAAAAATGAGTATAATTTGGTATGGAAATCTCAAAAGGTTTGAGCTCCTATTATCGTATTCTGTTCATTTTGAGTTACACAAACATGATTCTGTATGTCCAGAATCAAAGTTGACCTAAGTAATGTTTTTGCAGCAAATATTTTCTTATGAGTAAGCAATTTGTTTAACAAAATGCAATGCTTTCATCTTCCACAGCATGGGTGAAACCAGAAACGGTCAAAGTATTCTCTTGGTCCCATTCGAAATTTTAGGGGTAGGGTGTATGGTTAGATGGTAGGGTTGGGGTACTGTATAAGTGGTATTTTTTGCGCTTCATTTATTTTCGCGCTTTTCACAAATGCACCGCGAAAAATAATGTGTATTTGTTGCAAAGGATATTCCATACTCGGCCATTGTTCACGTGCGCGAAAATAAAAACACGAAAAATGGTCCAAAATTGGCAGTGCACGAAAATTACTGAGCGCGAAAATATTGGCGTTTACAGTCATTAAGGTCAGATTTGAGGTTAGGGTTAGGGTTTAGTGTTAGGGTTAAGTTTTTGATAGGACTAAAGTAGGCCCTATATACTTTTGATATGCAAATTTGAAATAAAAAATGATGGTGCTAACTTTTGTGTGAGATGTATAATATAACATTTAGCGACTTCAGTTATCTATTTCCGTTTTAAATGAAAATTGTATGCTACATTCATACATGTAAAATTATATGGTAAATAGATAGGCCTCATCAGTGGCATAGCCAGACCTTTCTCCAAGGGTGGGCAAACCACCCAAGATTTCTCCAATTGATTTTATCGAGCGACTTTACAGGTGTTCCAAGGGGCCGACTCGCCCGAGTTTTTCAAGAAAATATTGTGCTTTATGAAGTTTCCAACGTAATTTATAGCGATTTTCAGCTCTAATTGTCGTAATTTTAAGGGGAAAAGGCAGTTCCTGCCCCCTTTGTTTTTCTCCCAGGTCTTCAAAATTTCTCAAAAAAAATTCCAAATTGCCCACCTTGCCCACCCCTGGCTACGCCACTGATAGGCCTACAACTTACAGAAGTTAATATGGCTCCTCTGATGGTCTCATTGTTGTCTAGATTCTCCAAGGCTATGTTGAGTTCCATAAGCAGTTCTGTGTTAAGACTGTTGACAGGTTTGCGATTTAGACGTACCCATGCTACACCTATAAGATAAATCAATACATAACCATTTTTAATTGTATGCAGCAGTGTTTATGGAATTTTATTTTCTTGAATTTCTTGGTACCATGGTGTACTACTACATTTCATTTTGGGTTTAACTATTTGACAGAATCTATATTTTATATTTATCTATAGAACCAGAGAAGAATTATTGCACTCAATGCATATTTTAAAAATACCCTGCGAGTCAAGAAAATGCAATAATTAGATGGAAGACATATTGTAAGAACAAAAGCAATTTTAAGTAAATAATGTTTATTTCTAAATAGACCATGGAATTACCTTTTAAATGGTGAAAGAATGGTGAGGATTGATAAAGGCATTGCAAAGATATCCTTATTTCAATATTATGGTATGAAACAGTTCTGTCCAAATTCGGCATTCCTTGTCACACATGTAAGTACCAATATCTAATTGAATTTATTGCTTCAGTAATCTGAAGATTATCTCAGCCAGGTTTTCTTACGTATCATCAACAACCACATTGTTCCACGTCTCCGCAGGTCATTTCAACAACAACAGAATGGACCATTTATGCAAGGTTGCGCTCATGCTCGCTGTGCCTTACCCCCGGCCTTACCCGTACACAACTGCCTACAAGAGTTGTTTGGCAATCGTGTGGTTGGAATAGGACATCAAGTTGAATGGTCAGCCAGAAGCCCAAATCTCTCTCCACTGGACTTTTATCAATGGGGTACAACCATTAAGCATAGAATTTACAGACAGGATCCTCCTGCATTTCTTCTACAGCTGCGGAATCGCATCACTGAAGCCTTAATTTAACGAATTCAGGCGTACCAGACATGCCAGAGAAGCAAAACATTCAGTTCGAAACATGATAACAAAACCTCAGATCTATGTGTGAAGCTTCAAGAAGGCCATGGCGACGGTTGCGCTGAACGTCAGTGAGACGTCAACAAAACCAAACGGCAGTTTTCAGTGCGAACATGCCCAAACGGTCCTTTCCAGCTTATAGGGCCACTCAAAAACATAGAAATGTCATCCATAAATAAAGAAATGCAAGACAGTTGGACAGAACTGTTTTAATATCATATTATTTAAATAAGGATATCTTAAATTTGCAACGCTTTAATCAATCAACACCATTCTTTCACTGTTTGAAAGGTGAATCCATATCCTAATTAGAAATAATCATTATTTATTCGAAATTGCTTTTGTTCTTACATGTACATATGGCTTCCATCTAATTATTGCACTTTTTTTACTCACCCGGTATGGTGTGAAATGCATATTTACCACTTCAGCCTGCGCATACAAAAAAAAGAGATTTTAAATTTCTGCGCATTTGTTTGACAACTTATAACCTTCATTAAAACATTTTCTATCCCGTTGCATGGTGATAATGAGCAAAATAATAATTGCTTTAAGAAATTAATGAGATTTGTACTTATGTAGTATTTTTATCCCGAGGGGGGGGGGGTACTTAGTACAAAAGTGATCACGGGGATGTGTCGCAAACTTGGGTAGCAAAATTAGGCTGCCTGGTATACCAATGGGTCCTTTTTCTTTGCAAAATGTGGTATTTTGATGGGTCTGTTTTTCAAAAAAAATTCTAAATTTAGTAACAAAAATCAAGAAATTTGCACCAAATTAGAGTAAATTTTTGGAGACAATTTCAATTTTTCCATAACTTTTGACTCAAAATTTGGGGAATTTGGTATATGGATGGGTCCCTTTTTCTTGAAAATTGATATATGCATGGGTTGTACTTCAAATTTCCCAGCGGCACACCCCTACCAAAACCAAATTTGAGTACACCTCATGTTTATGGTCCATGGACACAGTCATTTTTTATCCTAATGCAAGTAAAGATCAATCAGAAGAAACATGTATAATTTCTTCATAGATAAGTCACCTATACAATCATGGACTTTGGATGATTCTGGGTCGTTTTTGCACACTTTTAAGCTTGCGGAAATGCTTTATGCCGGGAGTGTATAATGCCGGGAGTGTATAATTGGTAGTAAACCAACCTTCGACTGAGTCATCTTTCTCTACCTGGACATAGTTACTTCTCTCACTGCTATACCATCTCTTACTACCTAGTATTACAGGTCTTGCTATGCGTACCGGTGGCAACGATGGCGCTCTGCAATTGCGACATTTTGTCACACAAGACGCAAGCCTCTGCAAGTTTCTACCTACATTGAAATAATGGAAAAAGCAGTAAAATGAGATATATAAAACACAGTGTGTGGTCATGCTTTTAATGAGGGCACCCCCCCCCCCCAAATAAAAAAATAAAAAGGAGGATTCTTACATGTACATTAACAATATATTAAACCAGGGTAAAAAAGTACACCGGTTGCCCGCTAAACTTTCGTATATTGTCAGTAACAAAATATAGGTTGAGATATTTATGAAATATATTTTTTAAAAGTACAATTACACAAAAACAGATGCAAGAACAAATACACTTCCTTAAAGCAATACAATAAGATTTTGATCAAAAATTGTTTAGAGTAAAAACAGCATAAGATGGAGGAATGTGACTATCTTAAAGCATTTTCAAGTGTATTTTGTGAAAAAATTGTTTTGCCACCAAAAAATGGATAAAAAGCACATGTATGCTTTCCTATAATACTATTACTAATACATGTGGAATTAAATTCGGGATCCCAAATTTAATTCAACAAATGGCCCTAACAGAAAAGGTAAGCTTCATCTTTGAGCCAAATCGTTTGGAGGGAATTCATATCTACCAAAAACAAACCCAATAAGCCCAAACAATCAATAGTCATGGGATACAGGGGGCGCTTCATTTTTAACACTTTATAGTACTGCTTTAACTAACTTTACGGGTACACAAAGCTTTTGAATGAAAAATAATCCATTGAAAATTGAGTATTCAAAGTTTTGCACATCTGACTTAAAATTGTTAATTATCTAACATTTATGTGTTAATCATTGTTTGAATCTTATATTGATCATTGTTCAAAATTCTAATAATTAAAAAAAGTTAAATTAATAAAACAAATTTATACTAGTAGCATACCTATACATTCATGACTATACTGTTTCCAACCGTTCCCCAAAAAGCAGACACAAAGGAAAATGGCCCCCAATGTCCCCATTTAATGTAAGCCAATCACACGCCACTTGAGGGTGTGATGTTTTTAGAAATACTGAACTCTGCAGTGATCATGAGGTCATGGAAATGAAAAATTGCTGGCGCGATCGCCGTGAAGATGGAATTAAAAAGTGCAGCCAAGTTCAAGGTCAGTTAGTACACCTTTTGTCTTTTATAAAATTCATTTTTACTCTTCTAATTTCAAATATTACATTCCACTTATAAGTTCTAGGGCTAGGCATAGCAGCAATCTGCCGGCAGGACTGGGGATGTAAAATTGGAGTGAAAATGCAAGGCGATAACAGAGTTGCAGCCTGTGCTTAGGGATACAGCGAAAGTTCCGCGGAATGCCGAGTGTGTATTTCAGATGGAAATACACACTCGAGCCGGGTGTAACACATGTTCACCTCGTTAGTTACTATTAAATACATCACCAATGGTGGCGCACTTCGGACCCAGATTTGAGCAAAATATCCCCCCTCATTACGTTAAACTATATCATTAAATCTTTAAAAAGAAAACATTTTTAATTTTCTCAATCTATAGTATTTTCTTGGATCCATTTAGATTTTGACTGAAAGCCTTATTTTTCATGACATTTGACTTAAGGGCACATAACCCCTCATATTCTGAAATATTGTATACCTTGTAACTCAGCAACCGATAAGTAACCCCATATAAAAGTATACATTTCTAGATGTGGATTTT
>JXSR01S025014.1:14411-45432 GCA_000969725.1 Ophiothrix spiculata
CTAATTATAATCAATAATCCGCCTGTTTATAGATAAAAGCAATGTTGCATCTGAGAAAAGTTATTCCAAATGAAGATAACTATTCACCATATCACAACGCGAAATTTCAAGCTGATGCTATCAAAACAATTATCGTAAAACAATTCATCAACATGACTTTTAACTAAACTATTTTTGCTGATAATGTAAACCTAGAATATATCTAAAGTTGGGATATAGACGAACTGAACATGGGTACAATGATATAAAGTTATAACGCTACACACTGGCATACGAGATCAAAACTGATGCTACCGTATTTCTAATATATAATCAGATAAAGGAATGGAGAAATACGCATCGTACACTAGAACATTAATAACAATCAGACAAATTACAAACAGGCCAGGATTTCATTTTATTTGAAAAAATCCTGGCCGAACAGGGACTCGAACCCCGGACCTCTCGCTTGTCATGCGAGCGCTCTAACCACTAGGCTACCCGGCCTCTCAGATAAACTGAGAGTTTTTTAATAACCAAGTAGCGTGGTAGAAGGTTCCGGTAAAACACACAAACATATAAACAGAATACGAGACAACCCATTGTCAGCAGCATTCCTGCTGCAACCATCTATCTAATATACTATATATATCTAAAGTTAGGATAGACGAACTGAATATTACTGCTTTGTGATAGCTTAAAGGCAGACGAGTGTAATTTCACCTCTTACACTACTGTGTCAATCTCATGTTACATCACATTACATACAATAAACGTGACAGTTATTTTAAGTAAAGAAATGGTCTCAACGCAAGCATAGATGAGAATACTAGCAAAGTTATAATCAAAATGGGATAAATCAAAGCTCATTGACGCGTCTAAATTGCCTAAATATAAACGCCCTGAAATGGACTCTTTAATTTTACAATCGTCTGAAAACTTAAAAGATTATATGGATCTCAAGCAAATAGAATGTACTGAGACCAAAAAATAGAATCAAATATATCGCATGGCATATCTATATTATATGAGATTTCTTTCTCTAGCCGTGATGTTGCAAAAAGGAACCGCTTACTTTAAGTCTATACTGAATATATCGTGTATCAAAAAACATGACAACAATTTCTTACCACTATTTCCAAACTGTTGATTTCAATTAACAACTCGTACATGTATGTGTATATATGTGATGACTCATACCGAAAGGGGGACTTTGCAGATTATATCAATTTTGAGTTTATCATTGCATCTGTTACAACATTTTCTAAGCTTTAAAATTACACCTTATTTGTCGAAATTGATCAAGGCATAATCAAATTTTACAACAGAAAATCTGCTGGAATTTTTTATTATTTTCTTTATTTCTTGCTACCTATTTTCACTCGTATCTTGAAAAGTGTTCTGTCGCAAAGTCCCCCTTTTCGGTGTGAGTCATCACATATATATATATATATTGGGATTGGTGTATCGGTGAAATCATTATCGACATGATCATTTGTTTGAACCATATCACACGTGTTGGGCTTATAGCAAGAAATAAACTCAGTACTTTGCATATTCATCCCTCTTGCGTTACCAATCATCTGAATTCTCTAAACCCTCACCTATCAAAAAAAAAAAGTTTTATAAGGACTTTCATTACTTAATCATACACACGGTAAGTTTGAAACATGTGAAATGCGCCACATCATAGTGATGTCTCATAAATGAGTGTATCACATAAGTCATCGATCATAGCCAGTAGCCTCTTGTACTTTTTCTCAATTTATTAATTAACTGAAAAATTGCCATTACTTTATTAACGTTTTTTTACGCCGATTTACAAAAAAAGTAAATAATGTAGGCATATGTAAATAAACCGGGATCTCGAGAGAATGTTTTACTGAAGATGTCGAGTAACCTGACAATTTGACTATTACTTTCAAGCACATTAGCCTCTTCGTGAGAATGAACCTAATACACTGACTAACAGTGAAATTGCTACAAAAAGGTGTCCGAGAGCTTAATTTCAAGACACCTTTTTATGTCCGTAATTTTTTTTCGATAATTATTTTTCTATATATGGGCATGCAGTTATGTTGATTTGGGTGTGTGTGGAGTGGGTAGGCAGATGTATTGGTGAGAGGGTGGGGGGTTGGGGTGTGTTGGTGGGTAAATATGTTTACAGTTTACCGAACAGTGCTGCTTACTTAGTTTACCTCTAAAACTGTATCTTGCTTGACGAGTTTGAAATAATACAATGATACTGAAGCTTGAATTTTGCATACCTAGTGATTTGGATAATTTAACACAAGGCTATGAATAATTTTAAACAATTTTATCTTTGATACCTTATTTGATAATATAAATTCATGGTACAGTGTATGAGATTTGTACTGAATACAATCTAGGTCTGAAGTACTTAATTTTATTAACCTATTACGACAAATGATCAGAAAATGTTATTGCCAAAGCAGTCTGGTCGGTAGTACCTTGAGCGAAAGTAATTCGCTCAAAGACAAATGGATTTCGCTTATATCACATTTCCTAGCACTATTTTCTGCTTACAAGCACAATTTACTGATGTTTACAGATGATGCAATTGAAAAATGAAATACAAGTATGCGTCGGCTATTAAAAGGACCTCAAGTTTTTCTTGCAGGCATATAAAAAATCGCGCCAATTTGTTCTTAAATATTTTTTTCACAAAACACTGACAGCTTCCGATTTTGACGAGTTTTAATTTCGATTCTTGAGGAAAGAAGGCAAGTAAAAGTATTTGACATTAAATCAAACTTAATGATATAAGCCATTATAAGCCTTTATCACATTATTTCCATAAGTGTACATATATATTTTTTTTATTAGGGTTGCTTAAAATAATAAGTTATTTTGTATTCAAAACGAATGTTACAGGTGTAAGGTAACTGATCATATTAAACAATATATTTCAAAATACAATTATTATGCAATTTGTGAATATATTTATTTTACATTTTGAAATCTTATTTATTTAAAAATATTATTTCAAAGGACCGAAATAACTGGACTAAAGATAAATATAATAGTTTGAAGATTTTACAAACATCTATGAGTGGTGCACATTAATGTTCGGGAAGAAATTTATGACAGTAGATCATTTTTAAAATATTCTTCTCGGTATTGTTGATGCACACCTTCCAAAATTAAATTTCAATTCGTCGCAAAATTTACTAAGTGACTAACAACGTACTTTGCAAGTAAAATGTCAGAAAAAAGCGTACTTGTCGTACTACTACGATTATGTTTTATGTTGTGCACGTCAGTATGTTAACTTCATTTTTTACTGATGTACTGACGCATGGCATGTTAATATAATAAGAAAACGTCACTATATAAATTTAAAATACACATAAAAGAAAGTAAATATATAAAACTAATTATGCTATGAGGTAAGTCGATTATTTAGATTGTGCAACTAAAAATCAAACAATCAACTTATTTCGACAAGTCGTTTAATACATTTATTTTTTATAACTGTCTGGCAGAGTACAAGCAGAATAAATAGTTTCACTGAAAGACAAATGAATTCATATTAATATCTTCCACTTAAAAATAAATAAAATAAACCGGCTCGCAGATGATGCAATTGACGAAATGAAATGCCGGTATGCGTCAGTAAAAGCAACGCCAAGTCTGCTTGCGGGCATATCAAGAAATCGCACAAATTTCCTTCAAAGTATTTCCTCCACTAAATGCTAAAAGCTTCCGACTTAAGTAGTCTATAGGAAGAATTTTAATACTAGAGGCAAGAAGATCTTAAAAATGTGTGCAACATGAAATTATTCTTAATGATATAAGCCATTATCAAATTATTTCCATAAAAGTGCACACATTTTATTCAAACGATAGTGGCAGGTATAAGTTTGCTAATCAATATGAAACAGATCATGCAAAATACTGATATTATGAGATAATGTCAGTATTTTAAAAACGTATAATAATTGTAATACAACTATAAACGGTTTGCTGTGCAACGCCGGTATGATCACAATATTCTTGTGCATTTTCCAAAACAACAAATACTTTATAAAGATCGAAATGAGTGAACTAAAGGATAAGGGAACTAGCCTAGATTCCACTTAGAATTAAAAAAAAACTTATCGAAATGTTCTTAACAAAGCTTAAAAGGGTAGTTTAATCCAAAAAAGTACAAAACGTTACACAGAAATGGCTCAAATTTATAATGAATTAATTTGCAATATATCATTCTGTGGTGTAACTATTTTGTGTTTTCTAAGTCCTTGATTCAGATGGATTTACCAGATAACAGATCAAACAAACCTCTTTGTGATAAGAAAATTTAACAACAATAATTTGTTTGCCCATCACAGGTGCAGAAAGAAGATCTTTTTAAGATTTGAAACTAGAAACACCGTTTACATACCACTTTTTTCCTCCTGCTGCAGAAATTAAAGTTGGTAAAGAAGTGCAATTTTCTCCAATATTCCTCAAAATCATGAAAAACTATAATAAAACAAATGCTCAATTAAGTAGATATTTCATTGTAAAAATATAATATGCTCAATAAGAAAATTACAATAAACCGTTTCGTACGCTAGAAAAAACGGCTTGATGGCTATAAAAGGAGATACCGCAATCTTATTGTTATTATTCATTAAAGTAATATTTCATCTAAGAAGATCCGGTTTCCTTTTTATTTAAAAAAAATGGCGCTATAAATACCACAACAATTTGTATTTTGCTCTTAAATTGTCGTAAAAGCGTTGTTTTTATACCCCCTTTACGGCTTTCTCTGTAATAAATACCGTTTGGACCTGAACATCTTGCTTAATTAACTAACTACGTATATTATTGGTTATAATAGAACTATGTTGTTCAATCTCGTTGCGTTTTTTGTACCTTTGTGAATTAATTTTGTGATTTGATTTCCTTCGTTGTAACTCGGGAGATTTGTGCAAACTCCCATAACGTTACTCCGTTTACGGATGTGCTCCTATCAGAAAGGAGGAATTTCCATTATAAGAATAAGAATTAGAATATGGTAGTCAAGAATTTTAAAAGTGACAGATTTGGTTAAATATGGTCTTACAATTTTCGTCTTGCTACACAAAGTAATATTTTCTAAGTAAACGCCTTTGATCAATCGTTTCTATGACAACATTTCTTGTTTACAATTTAACATTATCTCTACCTGTAACCATAAAAAGCAAATATTGATCTTAGACATTGGAAATATTACTTTGTACGGACAGGTTTGCAAATGGAACATCTTTTAACAGAACCGAGTGCTTTTGAAATTGTTGACCTTTGGTATGACCTGTCATGTTTTTGTATACAACTCATGACCTATTCTTCAGAGATGGGTTCAAATACACCATATGCACCTTTTCTGCCTCCTTACGATAAGAGGAACATGATACAATTGTTTTAAGCAAGATTTGAATAATCTTTAAATTTGACCCCTGCAATGACTTTACCCCTCCCCTCTCCCGCAGGGTTAAAAGCAACAGTATTTTGTGTCCACCCTAGTGATGTTACCTATGGTCAATACATTTCATCTAGATGGGACACGTTAATTAACTTCCAATAATATTGCAGATCAACATGTCTTTCTCTTTAGACAAATGGATTCACATTCTCTATCATTATCTTCCACTTACAAATACACGCAATTAAGCGGCTCGCATGTGATGCAATTGACGAAATGAAATGCCGGTATGCATGGTATGCGGCAGTAAAAGCAACACCAAGTTTGTCTTGCGGGCATATCAAGAAATCGCACAAATTTCCTTCTAAGTATTTCCTCCCAATAAATGCTAAAAGCTTCCGACTTAGGTAGTCTATAGGAACAATTTAAATTCTTGAGGCAAGATCTTTAAAATGTGTGCAACATAAAATTATTCTTAATGATATAAGCCATTATCAAATTATTTCCATAAAAGTGCACACGTATTTTATTTAAACGATAGTGACAGATACAAATTTTGAAACAGACCTTATTAGTCCATTTATTAGATGTTTTTCTGCACATGAACGGCATTATTATATTACTTGAATATTTATATTAAATAAACTTTGTAAGGATCGAAATAAGTGAACAAAAGATTAATATAAAGATAAAAAAGAAAGAAAAAGAAACGATCAACGATGCTTGCAAAACCAAATAACTAGATTGGTAAAAATAACACAATAAACCAAATGATTAATTAAGTGATTGTTTCATTAAAAATATATAATGCTCAATATTAGACAATAATATTATAATAAACCATTCTTACGCTCCAAAACTCGGTATTATTGGCTAAATAATCGCGCTAATTGATTCAAAAGAAAAAACCACAATCTTATTGTTTTAGTAATTCAAAGTAATATTTCATCAAAGAAGATCCGGTTTCTTCGATTTACTTTCTTATTTTATTTTGACAGCCTTTTGAAACGTTTTTCAGTGAATATAATTCTTGATCGAATAATAATCTGCGGCAACGTTTGCTTTAATGGTTTATGAGGTCCCTGTAAAATAAAGTTACTGGATCAGGACGCTATAAATACCACAACAAAAAGTATATTTTCTCATTTGGGTCATTCAACAGAAAATAAAACTCTCTTTGGCTTCAAGTAAAAAAAAATTGACCATATAAACAGATTTTTTAGTCAAACGTTTGTTACTTGCTACGTGAAAAGTATTTCCCAAACAGAAATTGTGAAGTTTTTCTGTCTGTGCATGAATGAGCACATGATTTAATTCAAAAATGTATTTAACTTGTATGTTTTCTATATTTTGAATATAAAATTTACAATGCTTGCATCATTCATCTTCCAGATGTACAATAAAGCCAGAAATGCAATATAACCGTATAGGCTCATTCTCCGATAAAGCGTGCAACTTTGGTTAGAGAAATGTTAAAATTTCGAATACTAATAACTCATGAAAAACATACACAATCATAAACTCTTATGGTTTCTGAAGAAAAAACAGCGCACGGATGGGAGATGTTTTTGTGATTTTTACACTATATTAGAAGCTCTAATAGGTTTTTTTTTAATTAATATCCTTGCAAATCGTTACTGTAAATGTATAATTCTATATAACATATATGGTATGCAACACTCAAGTTTACTTGATAAACCTAATGCGGAATCATCCATCAACAGATTTATTTTCACACTTTGTTATCGATTTTAGAAACGACTACGTATCTGTTTGCAATATTGGCGACACATTTCAAAAAGCTCTTATGCCATATCAAATACTTAATATAATTAAACTTTATATGTCCTTATCAATACCTATTACAGGCTGTTTTATAGTGTGCATTATGTTTGATATGCTCGAATATTTTAGGAACGGGGGCTCATGAAACAGAAAAAGTATGGCTGGCTACATGGGGAAATTGAAGATTTTGCATTTTCAGATTTATTGTTATCTACTTTCCTGGCATGCTAATATGTTTAGCTTCACACATGCTACTAATGTGACTCTAATGTATTAACTAAACCAATCAAATCATTTGTAATAGGCTTTGCAACGTTAAACAAACAATACGAACATGGGCGACACCATGTTCGTATTGAACATAGTTCACGGCAAAGTTGCATGTTTTATCGGAGAATGAGCCTATAGCTTCATGCAAATAGAGCATTTGATATGATATTGCGACATGAGGGATACGAAAGCGGTCTTCATCAGCACTAAAGATTGACTTTGAGCGGGAGCATATCTGATATACCTTAAAAAGGAACTGCTCCATCATTTGTTCCAAGTATTAGTATTATTTATCCGACGAATTCGGGCTCAATAACTATTTATTCAGCGCCGTTAGTTTTGCAACATACAAAGCATACGTCTACACATTTGAAAAAGAGTTAATAGAAGAGACTAGGGCAATAAAACCGTTTCCGACTTAGCTCATTACTTTTCGCCTCATGGTAAAATTTAGATATCAAAGTGGGTTAAAATCTTTAGCGCTTCCATCGACTTCAAAACGTCCCTTGTAATAACTATCATAACCTTAAAGAAATTGAAATATGTTTCCTCTTGGTATAAATGATTTAATCATTTTCTGCTTTGCGATTGTTGAGTTCATAAGCTAAAATATACTTCTGGGCATTTTCACGAAAAAGTGGACATGAGAAAAATATTGAAAAAAGGATGTAACTATTCAATGAAAAATGCTACCACCATATATTTGGTACCAAAAGAAAGCTATTTTAAAGCTCTTTAAAATGAATCTAATTTTGAAAAGACTGAACAAAGATGTCTATGAAATTTCTTTAAAAAACCAAATTTTTGGTCAAATTTCTTGATTATCATAGTGAAAAGTAGTAATTTCTATTTAATTTTTTCAACCCATTCTTGGTTGTTTACTTGGGTGTTATTGTTCTAAATGGCTTAAATAAGGATCAAATTTACATATGAGGTTGTATTTTTTGTAAATCCTGACCAGGCTTTACGGTTCAGTGCACCCAAAAATCAGCGGACAAATTATCCTTCCGTTACCGTCCTTCCGTGACCATGATCCCTTCGCATTGTTAAAACATAACCGTAGGGAGTATTTTGATGTGGAATGTGGCAAACTTTTGCAGAAACACCAAGCAATGCATTCAGTAACTTTAAAATAAAACTTCTTCATAACTTTCATACAAGTTTTCAAAAATGTACTCAAGGTGAAAAACCGTGTCCGTTTTGCTGTCCTTCCGTGACCGACCTCATTAATATGCATATTTTGCGACAGAGGAATTTTTATGAAAACATTCCTGTTGAATATGAATGCTTTCAGGTATACTCAACTAAATATGGAATTAGTTTTATTTTATCCAATTCAATTTTGGCAATGTATGTGTTTGAAATACAGAAACATTCTGTGATTGTCCTTCCGTTACCGTGAAAATGCCCTTTTTGACCTACAGCAATGGTCATTTTTGACGTAGTTTATGGTTAAGCCCTTTTTTTATTTGTGTGTAAAAAATGAATACTAGTATATTGAATGAAATAACTTCGTTAAAAATAATAATCAAACAATTAATGCTCAATTAAGCAGCCGTATTGATGAAAAATTATAATGCTCAATTTGACAATTACAATATTGACTTGTTTATAATCGTGCTCTAGTTGAAAAAAAAAAAGGAAATACCACAAAGTTTTTGTTCCGCCGAATATAATAATAATAATCTAAGCAGATCAGCTCTCCCTTTGATTTATCCTCCTGTTGTTTTTTCAGCCTCTTGCAATGCGTTCCACTGATTGTATACATGTATGCTTGATTGATTGATTTTGTGGTAACGTTTGCTTATGGTTTACGAAGTAATACTTTATTACAGTTATTCAAGTTTATGAAAATTTTCAACCGGATGGAATCATCAATAAAACTATCTAGTATCCATGGTATCTAGCAAGTTTTGAATTTTTAATTCAACCAATCATTATTTGCACAGAAATGGTTGAAGATAATTGCTTGAAAATCAGTTGGTAACCATATTACGTTAATCCCTCATCTCTTGTGAATGGTAACATCTAAAGAGAGTACCCAAATTATAATTTTTCATGTGTCAATTTTAGCAAATTCCAGTCTTCCTTTATACACCACACTGATCATGCTCATTACTCGATCGATTCACCCCTTATTTAATTATTATGGTATAGTTATACATTTTTATAAATTTAATTTCTACATGAAAATACAGCATTTTAATTTGTTGCCACTGGGAAAAAATCACAAACAAACAAACACACCAAATAAACAAACAAACAAACAAATATCATATTTTTGTCTCTTCTTACCATGAGTATTGAAATAGGCGAACTATACTGAAACAATTTTTTAATTTTTTTATAAAATAGGATATGTCCTCTAAAATTGAACTTAGAATTAGTGAAATATAAACGGAGGAACATAAATTCAACAACCCTGAATGCCATTAATTTGAAATAATTAGCACATCATAACAGAAACGTGTATGTGTGTGTTTTTAATGAAAACTGCAGAAAGTACACACATTTGTCAAGTCTCTATTAGCAAACCGTTCCTATTGTGCAATTTAAAAACAAATTATTAAGATACTTCGACAAATTAGCTTTAACATAGTGTTAAGAATAAGCAGAGTTTTATTTTACACAAGCAGTCTGGCGGTAACACGCTCAGTGGATATAATTCGCTAAAAGACTGGATTTCCTATCATTATGGTATGTCCCACTTACAAAATACAAGCAGCAACCAATTCTATAGATGATAAAATAGAATGATTTGCCGGTAGCGTAAGCAACGTCATGCTTTTCTTGCGGGCATATATCAAGAAATCGCGCCAATTTACAAAAAGTATTTTCCTTCACTAAATGCTAAAAGCTTCCGACCTGGATAAGACACATTTTTGATCCTTAAGGCAAACCATTATTAATGTGTAACATTAGATTATTCTTAATTATATAAGCCATTGTCAAATTATTTCCATAAAGTTAAACATGTTTTATTCCAATTATTTCAAATGATGTGTATTGAGCAGTAATATTTCTTCATCTAAACAAATGAGACAGGTATTAGGTCACTGATCATATTGAAATAAATTTAACAAAATACTGATATTATAAATGTTATTCGACATCATGCTTTATAAATTCGGCTTGTTCGTATTTAAAGTTCAGTTCTTTTTCGATAAATACTTGAATCAAGTGAAGATTTAATTACAATATAACATCTGTGATATACTAACAAAAACAAAGACATTTCAGGATAGAATGATGAAAACAAAAAATCGACGGTATAATTACCTCATACTAATGCCTTAGTGAGGTAGCCCTGTCGGCCTCGGTGAAATGTATCAGCCGTAGGAAAAATGGTAATATACATGTAGTGAGAAAAACGACAGAGATTGGTTGGCTATGATTATTAGACGTTACTTTCATGCTTGATAATTGTTTAAACATTTAAACATCTAGTTCTAAATTACCACTGATTTTAAGTTTCCATCTTCAGCATTTCATGTGTTTTTGTTAATTTTCTGTGTTACACTTCCCAATTCCGTGATTTTCTCTCCCGTTTTTGTAACGCAAAAAAGGACGCCTTAGCCTTAATGTATACGTGTCAAATGAGGAAAAGTGTTCCTACGTTATGTAAAACTGACCAAAGCACGATAGACAAAGACTATGACTGACATGTTATATATAGCTAAAGGGCATAACTTAAGAATTATCTTACGCATAAATGACAAGTTTATCGCTTTAACATTACGTTAATATCAAGGCGATATAAAAGCGATAATATTTCGATACGCCTCACAGTTCGGGGATTTAAAAACAGCCCATGGGCAAACATAAACTTAGTGGTGGCATTGCGATATAAAACTGGGTAGATCGTCACGTTTTATGTATCGTAAAATCCTTCCAAATTGGTAATAAATCTTCTTTTTAAAATTTATTAACAATAATCTTTAAAATACTCGAGTCAAAATATGAAGTCGGGCTATATTTAAGTCACTAGTGGTTCCCAGTATTTTAATGAGCTCTCTGTATTCATGAATTTTGTGAAATGTAAACTTTTACATCGGTTTACATATGGGTAGCAATTTTTCGCTTCCTCAGGTTTACAAAACGGGTGGTAGTCGAAAACTCTCGTGATTACAATTGATAGTATAAATAGCAAATTCGTTATTAGTCGTTATTTTCAGTCTTAAGTCTTTGGGAAGTTACGATATTTTGTTATTAAGGCTGCTGTACTTCGAGAATAACGTGCCGGTATTTCATGTCCACTGCAAGAGTTTACCCACTCATACATGACACACTATAACAATTTTTAGCATAGATAAAGAGTAGAGTCTATCATACATTTGATTTGACTATGTTAACTACTACGTCGTATTATTGCTTTCCATTTTCCATAAATGTTTGAAGACTACTCAATAACATCCAAATTTCACATCAATATCACTAAATTAATAACAATAAATTGAAGATCAAATTATCATATCATGTTATTATTTTAGATTGTTAATAAATAATACGATATTCAAAACAAGTTTTCGCTTGCAGAGTGATTTCACTTCTTACATAATGTGCTCCGGGGAGGCGGGTACTCAGATTTCGGTTGGGTACGGACGCGCGGCTAGAGTTTTCGACTACCACCCGTTTTATAAACCTGAGGAAGCGAAAAAATGCTACCCATATGTAAACCGATTTGACTTTAACAACCGTTATTTAGACCGTTCAATACATTTTTACAAATTGCACTTCAAAATGCAACCGTTATGAAATTGAGGATCAAATTTGTATCTATCATATCATGTTATTATTTTATCTCGTTCCTAATTAGATTGTCAATAAATAATACGAAATTCAAAACTAATTTTGGCTTGCAGAATAATTTCACTTCTTACATAATGTGTCGCGGCACATTGAAAGGTAGTATCATTGCGGCAAAAACAATTTTGAGATCTAGCGACAAATGTGTTCCTTAAAGTGTTTATTTTCAGCAGAGCAGTTTGTTTAATATGAAAAGTATAATAAATATGAAAATATAGAGATTTAATGATTTTCAAAGTCATTTATTGCTCAGAAAATCAGCTAAGTACTAAACATTTCCATCTCCCAACACTTCTCAAAAAAGTTCACTGTATGTAGTAAAGCACATAGCCAGCATTTAGTTTCCAAAAGGTCCAGAAAAAGTTTGATCAGTCATATAGTACGGTGTGCAATTACAAAGTCAAGAAAGAATATCTGATACGATGCACTGTGCCTTAACAAAGTAATATTGGTGTATCGATTTCAAACATTCCTTATCACAACCGATCTAGTCACACATAGTTACTTTGTTACACGGTATACCTCTCTTATACATCCCTCAAGGTAGAAATCCCTGTGTTTGACTTGAACGGCGCCTGCACGACTCATCTGAACATTTCACGTTCTGCTTCTACCTTGTGGTGTTCATGCCTGACTACCATTTTTTCACGCTGTCCATTTCTTTCAACTCTTCACTCTCTTTTTGATTGTTTTTCTCATTTATTTTTGTCTTTTCGTTCTTGTCTTTTTTGGTCTAATTCTTGTTATATTTTTCATGTTCTCGTTCCTGTTCTTCTTGTGACTTAATAGTTTATATTCTTCTCCCGTTTTGCTTACTGAACAGGTAGAGACAATAGGTTTGAATAACTTCTAAAGTAATTTCAAGATGGTAATAGTTTAGTCCAATCGGTACAGAGGTTCCTAATTTTCTTTCGCCTTTAGGTCAAATACACCGTTCCATCTGATAAATGGCCCCATAACTTGACAATCTACCTACGAAATGGCGAAATTCAGTTGACCACTGCTAAAAATAATTAAATTCTTAGTAGGGGAAAGTGGGGTGAGTTGGCCCCACTCGGGGTGAGTTGGTCCACCTCGAGTTTCTGCTCACGTGACCTAGGGAGAATTATGTTACTGGTGATTTTTGGTCATATTTAATGCATCAACTTTACCATAAAATTTACAAAACCCAGCTCATCTCTTTGTGTGAGTTATCAGTAAAACGAGTTTTTGAGTTACCTAAGTAAACTTTTTTAGCAAACGTAATTTTGTACTAGTGTCAAGATATTACTTCGCTGGTCCAAGTTATTATTATTGATTACGAGCTATGGTATATGTCCAACATGTCATGGGATCAAATCCACTTTATCCTTCGTTTTGTTGGTATACCATGAGGTTAAGGCAAAACTGGGACTACGGGGCGAGTTGGCCCCCTACCACATGGGGTAAGTTGGCCCTATGGCGAATTTGCCCAAGATGGTATGATAACCTACTCAGAGTCTACACTCTTAGAAGGCCGGTATCAAATATTTGATCCTTTTTCGGGATCATTTTATTTTGATCCTTTAAGGATCACTTTTGATCCTTTTGCGGATCAATATATACAAATGGATCAAATTCACAAGGATCATTTTTGATCCTTTTTTATGATCATTTTATTGTTATCCTTTTTGATTACAATATCAAAGTTTTGATCCGTATTTCTGGTTTACTTTGATACGGAAAGGATGAGCTCATATTTGATACCGCGTTTGGATCCAACGTATCTTTTGTTTCATATTTGAGTACAACCCAATATCCACTACACAGCGGGGAATGTATACAATGGTGTAACATATATAAATACGTTGATATCATCACACAGTCCGGCGTGGTCGAGTGGTTAGAGCATTGGTCTCGTAATTACCAGCAGGTATGAGTGCGGCGTGGGTTCAAACCCTGCTAGCGTCACTTCAGTGTGATGTTTTTTGCAGGTCTTTTTTATAAGAAATATTTGATCCTTTTTCGGATCAAATTTTTGATCCTTTTTTTGGGATCACTTTGATCCTTAAAGGATAAGCTCATATTTGATACCTAAAAAGGATCAAAATTTATCCTTTTTGTCTCATATTTGATACTTTCTTTCTAAGAGTGTAGCACAATAACATTTATGACGTTTTAACACGATTTTAATTCTAAACAAGTAAATAGATGCGTATAAGAAGACGCAAGGAGTCTTAAATGAAACTGGTAGGCCTATATTACATACATTGCATGCAGATAAAACTGTAGGTCACAACATATCTTTTGAAAAGATCGATATTGTATTAATTTATTATGGCATTTCATCTCAAAAGAGCATTTTGAATGCAAAACATTCCCGTGCTTCACCTAAAAAAACATAATGTATGAAATGTGTCACGGTAAAATAAGTCTCTTTTTTTTTGGTAAATGGGGCCAACTCACCCCACTGGGTGGGCCAACTTACCCCGCATGCGGGGAAAGTTGGCCCTATTGACAACATTTTTTTATTTTTTAAATTATTTAAATACGATAAGCCGCAGAGTCTTAGTATTTACATAAAACATAGCTTGGGTACATATTTATCTTGTGTTAAAATCTTCTAGACCTTAAGGGGCGTTCAAACAAAAGGGGGGCCAACTCACCCCACCCTCCCCTATATAAAATATATAAAAATGTAGATAAAGTACCTCGTAGAAGTAAACAGAACAGATCCATGAAGCTTGTAGACCTTCGGGCACGGGAAGTGGATAGTATGATTGGCCACCGGTGGTTTATGATATATCTCACAACAGTTTAACCACCTAATCAAAGGCGTACAACCTGATACCTCAAGTCCATAGGGAATACTTAAAATGACATAATTAGCACTCGCTGTGAAAGTGTGTACGCGGATATTGTGCGACAACTAAAATTAGACTTGTACTCATTACCCTTAACTTGAATTAAATTTTGCGTTATTTTAACATCCATCCTCCATAACTACAAAGGTTTCACGGTGAAATTACAGTGATTTAAGACTGGCGTCAAATGTAGCAAACACGGTGTGATTTGTGTACAAACATTACACGATGCATAGACGTTAAGGATACGGGCCCTATTACACAACAAATGACCCATTACTACGTGTAACAATCAACGCCTATGTGGTTCTAATATATGACAAGCCTTTCCCTGCTTCCCTGTACGGTAGTGCTTCAAATAAAAGTCGTTAACAAGTTGACCATTTTTATCAGTGTATATCTAGCAACTTGAAATGACAAACCAAAAGTAATTTGAGTGACATTGAAAAATTAAAGATAGCATTTAATACTTTAGTTCATGTATCTAACTGTCTGACAGTATGAAAGTCATATAAAAATATAGTGTCCCTTAGGCACGGTTCCCAATTCATGACGAAAGCTTTTCAGTCATACGAAAGGGCTTGACGTAATTGTCTTGCATCATGATGCAGAAAAATATTGAGTCATGATTCAAAGATAGATTTTATAATAGTTGATTGAGTGATGCAGAAACGTTCGCCAAGACCTCAATTATTATCAAGACCACTTCAAGGAAGGTAGTTATGTGTTTTTCCTAATACTTTTGCATCATGACTCAAAATCCATTTCGTCATGGTTCTTGCGTCAAGCCCTTTCGTATGTCGAAAGACATTCCGTCATGAACTGGGAACCGTGCCTTACCTAGGTCTGTCATTACCTTTGTCGCATGATATTACAATATACGTCACATTTAAAGCCACGTAATGCCAACTTGATAAAAAATCTAAGACTGCGTAAAATACTACTCCCATGGGTATAACCTGAGTAATTCCTTTGGGAGAATAGGCAGTATAGTAAAATGGACCAGTCACGGTCATATCTAATGGTGATGCGTTTTGGAGGGAGGGGCACAGAAAATCATCCTGGTTCAATTCGATTATTAGATCAATGACCTGTTTTAACAGGTGTCACTAAAAAGGACATGCTCAAATACGTACTTTAAGGCTACAGTCCCTTTTTCGTCTCGCACGGATGAATGTCATGTTTACTGCAGGTTCTTACTTAATTACACATATCAGAATATCACAATTTTTGACGTACATATGGAAAAGAGATTCTAGTTTATACATGAATATTTACTAGTAATTTCACGTCCATTATCAAGGTCAAACAGACGTCAATAGACTACCTCGAAAATTTGACGCCTTTTTCGAAGAAACATGATAATTTCATGATGCTCGAACAATTTGATTGTTTTCAAATTTTTTGACAGATTGTAGGCTTGATACTTCTTATTGAATTGCACATAATAATTGATACATATGTGGTGTTGATTTTTAATGATAATGTAACAAACCCACGTTGTTTTGCCTGAAAAACCGGACGCGAATTACGACTCTTAGATCGCCCTGTTTGAGCTATGAATTGCTTGTTTTTAATATCTACATTTGTCTGATATAAGCATTTGCATAATTTACTTACAAATTGAGCATTCCATTGAGTCAAAATTTGCCATTTTTATGTAAACAAAAGAAAAAAACAGCATTCTAATGTTTATGTTTTAGATTTCAGATCACGATCTCAACGCTGGCTGGATAGCTCATCGGTAGATCCCTCTCTTCGTAATGCATGCCGAACCCCCGGCATAATCCATGGTTCGAGTCCCCGCAAATGCAGTGGAAACTATTTCTCTTTTCATGATTCAAATAAAGTTAGGATTCACATTTTCCTGAGCAAATGGAGGTCATTTAGCCTTAAATTAAGACTAATATTTT
This sequence comes from Ophiothrix spiculata, assembly GCA_000969725.1. Lineage (NCBI taxonomy): Eukaryota > Metazoa > Echinodermata > Ophiuroidea > Amphilepidida > Ophiotrichidae > Ophiothrix > Ophiothrix spiculata. The sequence continues at coordinate 31,397 of JXSR01S025014.1, forward strand.
GCTTCAGTTAATTTCGAAACTGTTTCACATGTATATTATTGCAATTTTTCATTTCACATGATAATGAATTCCAAAGGAAAGGGTCACTTGTACGCCATCTATATAAGTACAAAAGTGTTTCATCTCCCACCACTTCTCAAAAAAGGTTACTGTATGTAATAAAGTCTATATTTTCCAAAAGGCCCAGGAAATGTTTGATCAGTTGTACTCCGATTGTTTAAAAGAAGGGTCGTGTTCCCGCTAAGGTTTTTGAGCTTGCGCAAATTTTAGCAATTGTGACAAAGTTGAACCAAGGCTAACAATTTATCTAAATAAACCAAGAAAACCGATATTTTTTGCACATATTTTTAGAAACCTATTACGCCATACGGCTATAGCAGGAACACTGGACAGGAGAGATACTAACATGATAAAAGGTCGTAACTTCTGTGCAAAATTCTTAGATCGATTTCAAAATGTTCAAACAGTCCTTATCACAACCGATCTAGTCACACCTAGTTACTTTGTTACACGGTATACCTCCCTTATACAGCCCCTCAAGGTGGAAGGCCCTGTGTTTGACTTGAATGGCGCTTACACGACTCATCTGAACATTTCACGATCTGCTTGTTAGATTTTCTAGCTTATGGTGTTTATGCCTGACTAACAAAAACAATGAGTTCAGAGTTATTCTTGGGATTTGACTGTTTCTTTCCATAATCTAATCGCTTTTATCTTTACTACTGTGTTTTCTTATTAATTTTCCTTCGACTGTTGTTTTTTTTGGTTTCTGTAGAGTATTTGTAAAGTATTTTGTAGAGTATTCAATGTTTTGCGCATCGAAACCTTTGTATTTTGCGCTTTAGAAATGTTGTTAATTATTATTATTATTATTGTTATTATAGAAAACGTCTAGGACAAAGCAAAGATAGAGCATACCTTAGACTGAACCTACTACCTGGTCACATGATTCTTCTATGCCATCAGGCACGGGCAGTAGATAGCATGGTTGGCCACCGGTGGTTTATGATTTATCCGACTCTGACGTACGGTATAACCGTCTATGGTACAACATATAGCTGCAACGCCCTATCGATGGCGTACAACCTGATACCTTAAGTCCACAGAGAATAATTTCAATGACATAATTAGCAATTTTTTTTATAGGAGATCATGTATTTAGCTGTTTCTCGATAACTAAAATGAGATCAAAATCAAATTTTGGCTTTTTGTAAATATTTAATAGCCTAAAAGAGTTTCACTGTGAAATTACAGTGATTTCAGACTGGTGTCAAATGTAGCAAGCACGATGTGAACTGTGTACACTCTTATTTTTTTTTTACTCTTGTTGAGTAAAAATTTACTCAACGGTCACCGCTCATTTTGTTGAGTAAAATTCTACTAAACGTTGGGAAAACATTTCTCAACATTGAGTAAGATGTGCTCAACGTTGAGTAGTATTGACTCAACCGAGCAAGATTTTACTCAATGTTGAGTAAGATTTTACTCAATATTGAGTAAGATTTGACTCAGCAATGATCTATGACCGTTGAGTAAATTTTTACTCATTAGAGTAAAAAACACTTAAGAGTGTACATACATTGCATGATGAATAGACGTAAGGATACTGGCCCTGTTATATTGCAAATGACCCAATAACACGTGTAGCAGTCAACGCTTAGTCAAGAATACTTGCAATTATTTTAACTCAGCAACCGCCAGAATTATGGCATACATGAATAAAGTATCACAGTATAATTTAAATATATAAGTTTGTCTATTTATTTTGTCATTTTTAAGTATTTGTATCGGAAATATTGTAAATCTCACAATTTAACCTAACGAATTGAATTATTTAGGCGCTAGTTACAACTGAGTTTGTTGGCTTTTGGCCTACCTAACCCTGTGCTTTTCTTTTTTTTGTATGTGTTTTTATCCCCTTTGCTTTTATTTTGTGTGGTTGAAACATTGTCTTGCAGGGGATGATCCCTTCGGGCCTTTTTGGCCTTTTGGTCATTCCCACAATATCATTGTCTCGATTTATGTATTTTTATGATAGTTTTCTGTATGACATTGTGAATAAAATTGATTATTTGATTGAATTAGGGTTGCATAACCCAAGATCACATTCCATCACTTTTCGTATTTTTTGTTTAAAAAACATAATAGTTTTAAGGAATCGAAATAAGTGAATTAATATAATTTGATATTTAGTATCAGTTATAATTCGTTTGCAATAGGGTGTAAATGTTGGGGACAGGTTTGTATGAAAACCGGACGTGCCCCAATAACTAAGCTGTTTAAAAGAATTGTTGTACTACGGTTGATCATTTCGGGACAGAGTGTTCTTACGTAAAGAAAATCTGGCCGTAAAAGATAAAGAATACCATACAGTTGACATGGCATTGACATGTCATAACTTACGAATTATCTTACGTGTTAATGACAAAGTTTATCGCTTTAGAATCATGGTAATAGCAATGCGATATCATAGCGATGATATTTCGATATACCCTAACGGTTTGGAGATTTAGAAATAGCTCGTGGGTAAACAATAACATAGCCATATCAAACCGGTTAGATCGTCACGTTTAGGTGTTTTGGAAAATCCATCTAAATTGGAAATACATCTTCCCCGTATCTCTTTGAAAATGTATCATGAAACTACTCGAGTTAAATTATTGACGAAAGGCTATATTTTAGGCCCAAGCGGTTCATTTAGCCTTAAACTAAGAATAATATTTTGCTTAAGTTAATTTCGGAACTGTTTCACATGCACATTATTGCAATTTTTCATTTCACATGATAATGAATTCAAAAGGAGAGGGTCACTTGTACGCCATCTATATAAGTACAAAAGTGTTTCATCTCCAACCACTTCTCAAAAAGGTTACTGTATGTAATAAAGTACATAGCCAGTCTATATTTTCCAAAAGGCCCAGGAAATGTTTGATCAGTTGTACTCCGATTGTTTAAAAGATGGATTGGTTAAGGACAGGAGCAGTGTTCCTGCTAAGGATTTTGAGCTTGTGCAAATTTGAGCAATTGTGACAGTTGAAGAAACCGAGGCTAACAATTTAACTGAATAAACCATGAAAAAGGATTTTTTTTGCGCATAGTTTCACAGAAACCTATTGCGCCATACGGCTGTAGCTGGAACACTGGACAAGAGAGATACTAACATGATAAAAGTTCGTAACTTCTGTGTCATACCTACGTACTTACATACTTGTTACACGGTATACCTCCCTGATAGAGCCCTTATAGGTATCAAACCCTATGTTTGACTTGAACGGCGCCTACACGACTCATCTGAACATTTCACGATCTGCTTGTTAGATTTTCTAGCTTATGGTGTTTATGCCTGACTAACAAAAAAGTTATTCTTGGGATTTGACTGTTTCTTTCCATAATCTAATCGCTTTTATCTTTACTACTGTGTTTTCTTAATAGTTTTCCTTCGATTGTTGTTTTATTATAAACTCTTAAAACTCATTCGTTCCATTAACTGCCTCTTTGTTGCAAACTTACGAATTATCTTACGTGTTAATGACAAAGTTTATCGCTTTGGAATCATGGTAATAGCAATGCGATATCATAGCGATGATATTTCGATATACCGTTGTTAATTATTATTATTATTGTTGTTATTATAAAAAACGTCTCTAAGACAAAGCAAAGATAGAGCATACCTTAGGCTGAACCTACTACCTAGGCACATGATTCTCAGGCACGGGAAGTAGATAGAATGGTTGGCCACCGGTGGTTTATATATGTGATGACTCATCCCGAAAAGGGGGACTTTGCGACAGAACACTTTTCGAGAAACTGATGAAAATAGGCAGCAAAAAGTAAAGAAAATAATAAGAATTTCTAGCAGATTTCCTGTTGTAAAATTTGATCCCATTGATCAATTTCAACAAGTAAGGTGTAATTTTAAAGCTTACAAAATGCTGTAACAGTTGAAATGATAAAATCAAAATCGGTATCATTTTCAAAGTCCCCCCTTTCGGGGTGAGCCATCACATATGATTTATCCGACTCTGACGTACGGTATAACCGTCTATGGTACAACATAATATTTTCACCACCCTATCGATGTCGTACAACCTGACACCTTACGTCCACAGAGAATAATTTCAATGACATAATTAGCAATTATTTATAGAGGAGCATGTACTTAGCTGTTTCTCGATAACTAAAATGAGATCAAAATCAAATTTTTGCTTTTTGTAAATATTTAATAGCCTAAAAGAGTTTCACTGTGAAATTACAGTGATTTCAGACTGGTGTCAAAGCATGCATGATGTGAACTGTGTACACTCTTATTTTTTTTTTTACTCTTGTTGAGTAAAAATTTAGTCAACGGTCACCGCTCATTTTGTTGAGTAAAATCCTACTCAACGTTGGGAAAACATTTCTCAACATTGAGTAAGATGTGCTCAACGTTGAGTAGTATTGACTCAACCGAGCAAGATTTTACTCAATGTTGAGTAAGATTTTACTCAATATTGAGTAAGATTTTACTCAGCAATGAGCTATGACCGTTGAGTAAATGTTTACTCATTAGAGTAAAAAAAAATTCAGAGTGTACATACATTGCATGATGCATAGACGTAAGGATACGGGCCCTATTATATTGCAAATGACCCAATAACACGTGTAGCAGTCAAGGCTTAGTCAAGAATACTTCCAATTATTTTAACTCAGCAACCGCCAGAATTGGTACATATACATGAATATAGTATCACAGTATCATTTTAACATATAAATTTGTCTTTTTATTTTATCATTTTTAAATATTGTAAAACTTTGAATCGTATTGAGGAAAAATTTAGTCTAATGAATTGAATTATTTTGACTATCTAAGAGGGAAAATGAACGGATAATAGGCAATGTATAACTTATGCCTCCATTATTCATTTTGTTAATGCGATTGCTTTTATTTTGTGTGGTTGAAACATTGTCTTGCAGGGGATGATCCCTTCGGGCCTTTTTGGCCTTTTGGTCATTCCCACAATATCATTGTCTCGATTTATGTATTTTTATGATAGTTTTCTGTATGACATTGTGAATAAAATTGATTATTTGATTGAATTAGGGTTGCATAACCCAAGATCACATTCCATCACTTTTCGTATTTTTTGTTTAAAAAACATAATAGTTTTAAGGAATCGAAATAAGTGAATTAATATAATTTGATATTTAGTATCAGTTATAATTCGTTTGCAATAGGGTGTAAATGTTGGGGACAGGTTTTGTTTGAAAACCGGACGTGCCCCAATAACTAAGCCGTTTAAAAGAATTGTTGTACTACGGTTGATCATTTCGGGACATTGTTATGTATAAAAGAAAATCTGACCGTAAAAGATAAAGAATACTACACAGTTGACATGGCATTGACATGGCATAACTTACGAATTATCTTACGTGTTAATGACAAAGTTTATCGCTTTGGAATCATGGTAATAGCAATGCGATATCATAGCGATGATATTTCGATATACGGTTTGGAGATTTAGAAATAGCTCGTGGGTAAACAATAACATAGCCATATCAAACCGGTTAGATCGTCACGTTTAGGTGTTTTGGAAAATCCATCTAAATTGGAAATAAATCTTCCCCGTATCTCTTTGAAAATTTATCATGAAACTACTCGAGTAAAATTATTGACGAAAGGCTATATTTTAGGCCCAGGCGGTTCCCGGTATTTTATATGGATTTCTGTTTTCATGAATTTGGCGAAGTGTAAATTGCACTATGAATGCATAATCTAGTATCGTGTGTTGAATGATTGTACAATAGCGATTTCTTTTTTCTTTCTCGTTTTCTCACTTTCTTATGGAACATATAATGTTTTTCCTTTATTTGTAATGATCTTTTTCTTTTCAATAAGTGCCCGTCATCCTGAGTAATGGAATTCATTACTTCAATACAATATAAGATTTTTTGTACTTATAAAGCAAGGATGACTTTTTCAGGACATTTGCGGAGGATGACTTCAAAGACACTTAAAAATACATGTACGTAAAGAAAACGGTCATTGTATAAAAGCATATTGGTCACTCTTTGAGACGGTCACAAACGAAAAGGAACGTTACATGCGATTTTCTTGAACTGGAACATGGAATCAAGTTTCTTCGATGGTTGTACAATCAAATAAGAATCAAATAATCCTATCTGAACAATTTCTCTTTGTATCAAACATGTACTATGAAATATGTGACCCGTCATATCGAAAGGTACCTTAAGGTCGGCAAAATCAAAATGGATTTTTTGGTCTCAACTGAAAGCTGAGATTTTAAGCTTTGAAATGACACCTTACTTTTGGTTAAAGGACGTTCGGTTGCAAAGTTACATCCAAATTGGCAAAAGGCATCGGGCTGATTCAGAAAACTATAGTTCTGAGAAAATCGAGTTTGAAGTTTTTGTACTAAGTAAAACTTAATGAGGAAAGAATTTTTATATCGATTTTTAAAACATTTGTCTTATGTTTTGGATGTTGAAACCTAATTAATATGATAGAATACACTTCAAAGGTAAAATTTCTGATGAAATTAGAAATTCGACCTTGGACGTGATTTTTGATTATGCTCAGCTTCAATGGCCGTATCTCGTAATTTACTATGCCGGTATTAAGGTACCTTTAGATATGACGGGACACATATATACATCAGATAAGAGAACATTTTCAACACGCTTGAGTGAAATCAAACAAGCAACACTTTGTTCAGTGCTTGTTAACTACCGGGTCAAATCTAAAAAATATGTATAATTCTGTGGCCTAATGTTGGAAACTCAAGACATGTTTAGACTGTTAGAAATTTAAAAACTATAAACATGTCCAACGTTAAAAAGTCGCATACACGTTTCGTGGCATTTGTGACATATCGAAAATAAAAAGGCCAATATAGTAAGCGTTGCGTAATTGCAAAGTTAGGAAAGAATATCTGATACGCATTGTAGAAGGTCGCCAATATCTGTACCTCAACAAAGTAATACTCGTGTATCAATTTCAAACAGTCCTTATCATAGCCGATCTAGTCACATCCAGCTACTTTGTAATACGGTTTTAATTTCCCTTATACAGCCCCTCAAGGTAGAAGGCCCTGTGTTTGACTTGAACGGCGCCTGCACAACTTATCTGAAGATTGCACGTTCTGCTTGTTAGATCTTCTATCTTGTGGTGTTCATGCCTGACTACCATTTTTACGCTGTCCATTTCTCTCAACTCTTCACTGTCTTCTTTATTTTTATTGTTTATTTCATATTAATTTGTGTCTTTATGTCTTATTTTCTTTTCCTTGTTCTAATTCTTGTTCTCGTTCCTGATCTTCTTGTGACTTAATTGTTCATATTCTTCTCCCGTTTTGCTTACTGTAATTCTACTGAACAGGTAAAGACAATAGGTTTAAATAACTTCCAAAGTAATTTAAAGTCGGTAATAGTTTAGTCCGATCGGTGCAAAGTTTCCTAAATTTCTTTCGCCTTTAGGTCAAATACACCGTTTCATCTGACAAAATGGCCCCTTAAATTGACAATCTACCCAAGAAATGGCGAAATTCAGTTGACCACTGCTAAAAATAATTGAATTCTTTGTATATAAAATATAAAAATGTCGATAAAGTACCTCGAAGAAGTAAACAGAACAGGTCCATGAAGCTTCTAGACCTTCTGGCACGGGAAGTGAATAGCATGGTTGGCCACCGGTGGTTTATGATTTATCTCACTCTGACGTACAGCAATAGGTTCCGTTTAACCACCCAATCGAAGACGTACAACCTGACACCTCAAGTTAATAGGGAATACTTAAAATGACATAATTAGAACTCGCTGTGAAAGTCCGTATTCAGATATAATTTGTGCGACAACTAAAATTAGACTTTTATTCATTACCCTTAACTTAAATTAAATTTTGCGTTATTTTAACATCCATCCTCCATAACTACACAGGTTTCACGGTGAAATTACAGTGATTTAAGACTGGCGTCAAATGTAGCAAACACGGTGTGAATTGTGTACAAACATTACATGATGCATAGACGTTAAGGATACGGGCCCTATTACACAACAAATGACCCATTACTTCGTTTAACAATTAACGCCTATGTTGTTCGATATACCGTATAATAAGATTGTCCCTGCATACGGTAGTGCTTCAATAAAATAATTATGAAAGTTGTTGTTCTTTCTTTTAATATTTATTTTTGCTTGATTTAGTTATCATTGGCTAGCGGCATTTGTCGGCAGACCTACTGACCTCGCTTCACTGGCTTCCGATCAAGGAAAGAATTGTTTTTAAACTTATCATTCTTGTGTACAAATGTATCAACAACAGTGCTCCTTCGTATTTATCTGATCTTATTTCACTTCAAAGTGATGTTAATACATCTGAATGTAGGCGAAGACTCAGATCATCCTCTGATACTACTCGGCTGCATGTGCCTCGCTCTAAAAAGCGCGCTGGTGATTCATCCTTCCAGATTGCTGCGGTCAAACTTTGGAATGAACTCCCGGTAGGTCTTAGGCGGTCTGAGTCTTTGTCTGCTTTCAAAGGTGCACTTAAAACACATCTTTTCCCTGTTTAATTGGTTTGTCTTTGTTTTTTTCATGTAAGCGCTGTGTTCTTTGTAGAGCGCTATAGAAATGCTTGTTATTATTATTATTATTAATAATATAAATTGTCTCAGAAAAAATAGATATTGAATTTTAAGGATGGTATTTCGACTTGAAATGACAAACCAAAAGTAATTTGAGTGACATTGAAAAAAGTAAAGATGATTTAATACTTAATTTCACGTATCTAACTGTCTGATGAAAATCATATTAAAATATTGTTACTTACCTAGGTTTGTCATTACCATTGTCGCATGATATTACAATATACGTCACATTTAAAGCCACATAATACCAACTTGATACAGAATCTAAGACTGCGTAAAATACCTCTCCCAGGGGTATAACCTGTGTAATTCATTTGGGAGAATAGGCTGTGTAAAATAGATCAGTCACGGTCAAATCTAATGGTGACGCGTTTTGGAGGGAGGGGCACAGAAAATCCTCCTTGTCCAATCTGATAATTAGGTCAATGACCTGTTTGAATACATCTCCTCAATCGTGACCATTTAAGTTTGATGGATCATGGATATAAAACATATTTGATAAATATATGGAAAGCCGAGAAGATCTCACACTACCAATCTCCGAAATTAAGGCTGCAGTCTTTTTTTCAGAGCAAGACGACTGAACGTCGCATTTACTGCAAGTCAGAATAGACAGAATATCACAATATTGGGCATACATTAGGAATAAAGTCTCTAGTTTATGCATGAACCTTACTTGTATAATTCAATCTAAATAAGAATCAAGCAATTAATGCTCAATTAAACCAATGCAATTCTAAATTGTTTAAAATCGTCATTTGGTTCAAGAAGAAGGATATACCACAAACGATTTTTTCTATTTATTAAGGTAACATTTCAATTATAAACATATTTTCCATAAACATACTGCTTGATTAATTGTTTCTGCGGTAACGATTGCTTATGATTTTAGTTTATCAGGTTGAATTAAATTCAGGTGGAATTTAAACGAGTTAGACTACAAAATAATGCTTTTGAATTATCAATAAGTATATTTTTTCTCAACTATATAATTTGCTTTGAATTTTTCGAATAATGTTACATGTTTCCCGACTTTTCTTGGTAAAGAATTTACCGTATGTTCAGCCTAACATGTAAATTATCAACATGAAAATGGCCAAAATTACTCTGTAATGTTTCATTGAGGATGACGATACTCCATTAACTTCGAATTATTAAACTGGTTCAAAAGATTCTCCTTCTCTGAATTGCTTATTGTTTAATGTTAATGGCAAAGTCGTATTATAGCTATCCATGTTATTACTTTATCTTGTTCCTAATTAAATTGTTAATAAATGATACGATATTCAAAACGAATTTTGGCTTGCAAAGAAATTTCCCTTAAAGGTAGTATCATTGTGGTAAAAGCAATTTTGAGATCTAGTGACAAATTTGTTCCTTAAAGTGTATACATTTTCAACAAAGCAGTTTGTTTTATATGAAAAGTATTAAAATATGAAAATTTAGAGATTTAATGATTTTCAGGGTCATTAATTGCTCAAACAATCAGCTAAGGACATGTTCAAAACACTTCCCCGGGACGCACCTGTTGCGCCAATTTTAGGCTCCTGCACCATGGCGCGCACGACTTTAGCCGGAACACTAGACATGAGATGATAAAAGGTCGTAACATCTGTGCACAATTCTTAGATAGATTTAAAACAGTCCTTATCACAACTGATCTAGTCACACCTAGTTACTTTGTTACACGGTATACCTCCCTTATACATCCCCTAAATGTAGAAGGCCCAGTGTTTGATTTGAATGGCGCCTACACGACTCATCTAAACATTTCACGACCTCCTTGTTAGATTTTGTAGCTTATGGTGTTCATGCCTGACTAACAAAAAACAGCAATGAATTCAGAGTTATTCTTGGGATTTGACTGTTTATTTCCATAATCTAAATGCTTGCATCATTACTACTGTGTTTTCTTATTATTTTTCCTTCGATTGTTATTTTATATAGAAAACGTCTCTAAGACAAAACAAAGATAGATCATACCTTAGGCTGAACCTACTACCTAGGAATATAATTCTTATATGCCTTCAAGCACGGGAAGTAGATAGCATGGTTGGCCACCGGTGGTTTATGATTTATCCGACTCTGACGTACGGTTAAACAGTCTATGGTACAACATATAGCTTCACCGCCCTATCGATGGCGTACAACCTGACACCTTAAGTCCAGAGAATAATTTCAATAACATAATCAGCAATTATATATGACACAGCATGTACTTAGCTGTTTCTCACTTAGTTCAAAATCAAATTTTGGCTTTTTGTAAACATGTAATTGCATAGAAGGGTTTCACGGTGAAATTACAGGGATTTAAGACTGGCGTCAGATGTAGCAAACACGGTGTGAACTGTGTACATACATTGCAAGATGCTTAGACGTAAGGATACGGGCCCTGTTATATTGTTCATGACCCAATAACACGTTTAGCAGTCAACGCCTAGGCATAATAGTAATACTTGCAATTATTTTAACTCAGCAACCGCCATGATTATGACATACATGAATATAATATCACAGTATCATTTTAACATATAAATTTGTCTTTTATGTTATCATTTTTAAATATTTGTATCGAAAATATTGTAAAACTCTGAATCGTATTGAGGAAAAATTTAATCTAATGAATTGAATTATTTAGACTATCTAAGAGGGAAATGGACGGATAATAGGCAATGTATAACTTATGCCTGCATTATTTTGTTAATGTGATTACATTATTATATACATATATGAAGATCTGAGTTTCAAAGGTACTCAATTTATTCCATTATATTTTGGGGGTTACAATTCTTTACAATCTTTCAAAAGATTAAAAAAAGTATCAAAATTTTGTCATGATAAGAAATGTGACTGCTGGTGATGATATTTTAAGAAAGGAAATGACTTTGGTAATTGGTAATGAAATTTAACGATATGTCGATTTTGGACTTGAATCAAATCAAAATCCATTTAATGTCTTTTCACCAGTATCACTAAAATGTTTTATATACCTCATATATAGATTCCTGTCCTCTGATTGGTTAAAAATGCGGGCTTTGATTTAACTAGGCCCGCGGCGTAGTTTTCACTAGGCCCGCTCAATACATTTTGTTCACAATACGGCGCGGTCAGCATTGAAAGGAGAAAATATATCGTAAATCATTTTTGGTTCTTTTAACCAACCAGATGACAAAAATCTATATATTCGGTATATGAAACGAATATTGACTGCTTTTTGTTCGGGGCATGGTTTAAATTATTTCCCGTCGGTGATCTCAAAACCATGAATATGCTCTCAGCTTCGCTTCGGGCATATTCATGGTTTTGAGATCACCTCGGGAAAATAATTTAAACCATGCCCCTCAAAGCAGTCAATATTTGTATACTATAACGCTCGAAGCTAAAACAATATACAAATATTGACTGCTTTGAGGGGCATGGTTAAACTATTTTCCCGAGGTGATCTCAAAAAAATATGCCCCGGGCCTAGTAAAATCCAAGCTCTAACTTCTAACCAATCAGAGGACAGTGATCTATATATGAGGTATATAATTACTGCTGGTAAGAGTCCTTAAAAGGATCCTTAAAAGGATGTCCTTGGAGGAGATCGTTATACGTGTAGTTCTTTAACTGTCCTGAAAGTCAGTTCCATAATTTGGGACAACACACAGATCTCCGATCTTACTCACAATGACGAAATGCGTGGGTACGTTTTTGCTCAAATATGGACTTAGGACCAACCCCTTTGAAAATGTAACTGCAGTATTCATTGTATGAACTAAAAGAACACAAAACCAGTCATAATTTAATAAATTCGTATTGAGGACCTTCGTTGCCACCCATTTCATTAGGTTTATGGGTGGACTTACGTACTTTTGGCGTTTAAAATTTGTGTAAGTGCAAAAATAAATCCCCCTCAAAAAGTGTGTTTAAAAAGGGTTTTATTTTTTGAATAAAAATGTAACTTCTATGTTTGATAATCCAAGAGAACTATTAAGCCAGTACCAGTGATAACTTAATTTAGCAAAATGGTTGATTTTTTGCACTCAGGTCTTCTTAATATATGATATTGAATGGTAATTAATTACGGAGCATATTTAAATTAGTTATGTACTAGTTTTAAAAGGCGTTCTATCGGGAATACAAACTGATTAAGGGGGAGTCCATTGAAACAGATACATCTAAATCTTTTTTAACATTAAACTGCTATTTGAGCAAAATTCTATGAATATGAAAACAGTTTCCATGATGCAATCTTGATCTGCCCTATTCAGTGTATGGATCAATGTGGATTTGAAGCTCTTGCCATGAGTGACGGTGACAATGCGCGATCATAACCAGCCATGCTAACATAAGTTTTACATCACACTTACTAGGTCTTTAACTAACTGCTGGCGAATTGATCGACAGATGGATGGATGAAGAAGCAATTTGGTTACATTAAAGTATGATTATAGACAGGAAATTTCAAAAATGTTCAAAAACAATTTTTGGGTGGTTTGTTCAAAATTGAACATTTTAAGGACCTTCTTGGCTAACCCACATTTCATTGATGAGAGTTGCTTAAATTGACTCAAAAGGCCAAAGGTCTTCTGAGAGCCAATTTGTGTAGGAATTACCTTTGACAACAAAATTCATATTTTGTACTTATATACAAACACAATAAATGTTCAAGGTGATGTAAATGACGAAATGATAAGCCGGTGTAATAGGAATAGTAGTCCCCTGAACTTATAGACCGGGTTGTACAGTAAAGTGTAGGATAACAACTCTCTCACGCAATTTTAGTTTCACGCTTTATTCCGATATAGTCTATGGAAGGCGGACTTTAATTCCAGGTGGAACTTGATTACTTTCACACCGGTATGCTTCTGCCAAAAAAGGAACTGTTCTTGTGGGCATATAAAAAGATCGCGCGAAATTGCTCCTAAAGGCAAAAAAAATAAATCACCATATATGTGCAGCGTTAACTTATTCTTAATGATTTAATGATATATGCCATTATCATATTATTTCCATTCAGTGCACACGTTTTTTTCTTTCATTTGTTTGAATGATACGTTTTGGAGAAGTAATACTTTAAAATCTAAATGAATGTGATAGATGAAAGATAACAGCTTAAAAAATAATTTGTTAATATCTTTATCTTTATTTGAAATTAGGGTTGCATAACCCAAGATCACATTCCATTACTTTCGTAGTTTTTGTTTCAAAAAATAATAGTTTTAAGGAATCGAAATAAGTGAATTAATATAATTTGATATTTAGTATCAGTTATAATTCGTTTACAATAGGGTGTAAATGTTGGGGTTTGCATGAAAACCGGACGTGCCCCAATAACTAAGCCGTTTAAAAGAATTGTTGTACTACGGTTGATCATTTCGGGACAGAGTGTTCTTACGTAAAGAAAAGTTG
>JXSR01S025014.1:61686-74826 GCA_000969725.1 Ophiothrix spiculata
AATATCAACATATAAAGCAAATGTGATTACTATATGCTAATCCCAGAGAGATGATTAGTACGTCTCTGTCAAATCCACATTAAAAAGCATTCATTTGAATAGGAATTACAATGGCAAAGCTCTTACGATGTTCGTACGACAGTCGTGCGAACGCCGTACGAACGTCGTGCGACAATCGCATGCAGGTATTCGCAAGGCAGTCGTTGCAAAATATTGAACATGACAAATAACCAGGCTGCGAGCTTAAGAACTGTTTTTTATCGTACGATGTTCTTGGGGAGTTCGTACGACGTTCGTACGAAACGGTCAAAACAACTAATCGCAGCTTGTTTGTAAGACGTTTCCGACCAGTCGTAAGGGTATTTTTTAATCTGTTTTAAAAACAAAACTCATGTTCGTCAAGGGGAAATACATCTATTAACATTGCGCAGAAAAGAAATTTCATAAAAATGAACATTTGTCAGATATATATAAAAAATATACCTATTCTTGCGAACGCCGTGCGAACGTCGTACGAACCTCATTCTAAAAAGAGTCGTACGAGTCTTTTGATCGTACGATTATTGTGACCGTAGCTTTATTATCTGTTACTTAAAGAACTACGAAGATTTGTTTATTAATATGTACATTAAAAGTGAGCATTACTTTATTGTGAGTCTTTATCATTTTTGTTCTCTTTCTTAAAGATGTAAACTCATATTTCAGCATATGTCACTTTTACTTTTACCTCATCCAAATGACCTTGGCCTATGAAATGCATTTTGTGAAGTTTATCCTTAGGTTTCTTCTTGTGTAGTCGTTAGTGGCAAAACAAAGTATGCAATAATTGTGTTTTACTTTCAAATGACATGTGAATATAAACTTAAATATAATGAACTCGAATTGGCTATGTGTCCTTCATTTATTACGAAAAACGGGGAAGCAATTACATACCGACATTTTTTCAAGTGTTATATTACTGTTTGACCAAAAAAGTTACAAATATATAACTATGACGGAGATTTGTAAGATATTAAAGTGAACGCCTTCTTGAAAATCTAATAAAGTTGGCAAATTGTTGGCAAATGAAACGACATCAATGTCACGATATGTCAATTATATCGTGAGGTAAACACTGGTTACACGGTCAAATGTTACTGCACTAAGGAACC
Source organism: Ophiothrix spiculata (assembly GCA_000969725.1). Taxonomy (NCBI): domain Eukaryota; kingdom Metazoa; phylum Echinodermata; class Ophiuroidea; order Amphilepidida; family Ophiotrichidae; genus Ophiothrix; species Ophiothrix spiculata. The sequence continues at coordinate 62,838 of JXSR01S025014.1, forward strand.
ATGATGGGTAATATGATATCAGAAATTGTCTTCGATTATTATTACTCTTCTTGCAAAACAAGAGGCCATTGATAATAAAAGACAATTTACACAATTACAACATAGACATGTGGGATGTAATCTGCAGCGACGCAACATGTAAAAAAAATAAAATCCTGTATAGACTAATTGTACCACAGTTCTTACAAAAAAGTCAATATGAGTGGTGCTCTGACAAAATGAGCAGAAAGTCGCAATTGAAGATTTTGAATAAATGGCTGCTAAAGTAAAAATATGGTTGAAAAGATCAAATTTCGGTTTTTGAAAAAAGGAACGCATTAATGGATAAGTGTTAACCTGTAACTCGCGTTTTGAAGGTCAATTATGCCGGGAAGTACAATTATTCACGGGTAATTGATCGCATTTTGCCATTATACACTATAGTAATCAGTAACTTTAAAATTGATTTTCGACAATTTTTTACTGCCAGATTTTGAGTTGACTGCCTTGTATTTCGATCTCTAAATGAAAATTGTAGAAAAAAGTGTGACATATGATATTCGAAAGCTGCGAATATAGTGAAATAAAATATTTCATGAACTCAATTTTGAAAAACGCGACTTTCCACTCATTTTGCCAGAGCACCACTCATATAAAGAAATTCATGAGGTAAATGAAAGTTATTTTTGTTTCATCTGGTAAGTAAGTGTTCAATCATTCTAACTTCGCAATAATATAATACATTAACATGATAGACATTCAGAAACAAGTAGGGTTTGTGGAGGCTTGGTGTGGCCTAGCCCTTAGAAGTTGATACATTATCATCTAACCTGCTAACCGCCTTTGTTAATTAAACTTGTGAGATCGACATTGCAATGTTTCTGAAAGATTTGGTGTACAAGACATTAAAGAAATCATTTCCACGATAAATACTGAATAGTCTATTTGCAATCGTCAAATCTTGATCCTCCTTATCCCTTTGCTCCATTCTTACGCCCAATAAAGATGGAATGCACCGCCCTTGGGGCTTATCGAGATTGGAAAATCCAAATTAATGTTTTGCCAACTTTTCACAGAAGGATTTCTTCGCAATGCAATCGGGATTTAGAGGATCTTGCTGGTGATAAGTGAGCGCTAAGCCTAAACTATCTTTTCTCATACATCCCTTAATACAAAGTCAATCGAGATAGATTGAGACTACAGAAGTAATCTGCATGAGATTTAAATGTGAGTCGTACACAGTAAGACAAAACAAGCAAATGCGAAATATCAAAATCTACTTAATTCACAAGTAATTGAATTTACAACAAAATAAATAAATTGCACCGCACTTTGATGTTCAGAAACTAAAATACAACAAGTTAAGGGAATTCGTACGTTATTAAATAAGGATTTGAAAGATGATGGCAGTGCTGCTTTGGGAATCGAACAAAATTGTCTTTCCTTCAAGAGTAACAAGAAAACAGCATGTTTTGCTCTCTTGATATATTTCTAAGAATTTGTTGGATGATAAAGATCAACAAAAATGCGATAGAAATAATTTTGATGTCTAATCTCTTTACATCTTGGGTCTTATGTTTCTAGAAAAGCTTTAAGAATAAGGAATACTATTAATAATTTTGATTGGGGGAAAAACCATACATCCAAAGATGTAAATGAAAATCACTGGTGACAAGTTTTTTGTGTGAATAGCAATGATCTAACGTACATCTACGCCAATGGCTTACTACACATACTGGGACAACAAAATACCATTCCTCTGTGCATCCTCAAGAAAAATAAATGATATAACAAAAAGTTAGTTTTATTATCATTCAACAAATAATCAGTTTAAAACAAACAGCAACGATTCATTTCGGGGAGAGTTTTGTGATCTTCTTAAAATCAAAATGAACTTTTAAACCATGGCTTTTGAATCAACTTAGGCGAAGGTTTTCTAGAACTTGAGCTATGACACTATGGTTACGAAAACGTTGATAAAGTTCTCTATTGCCGAGAAACAAGGTACGTGTAGCAGTCCTAAATGGTTCAAATAATTTCTATTACATGTGTAACTAAAAAATGTAAGTAATGAAGGCACATGCTGGGAAAATTTGAAAATGTTGGATTCTGTCGCAACCAGGTGCCAAAAGGGATGTACAGATGTGTCGTTCAGATTGGCGTAAAATCAGGAGGCCCTATTCTAGGTTATTCTAGGTCATCATTCCATGCTTGAAAAAGGTGTTCAGCCCAGACCCATGGGAGATAGAGCTTCACATTCCCTATAATTTCCCCGGAAGTTAACACTCTAAGCGATAATAAGCCGTTCTACATGATTTGTGATTTATTTGTTTGCCGCTACATTATCACACATTTCTTGCTAAAGATTTCAGGTAGGACAAAATTCAATTAAGATTTAATAGTTGATAAAACACTTTCTCTTTTATGTTCAGATAATTGAACAGGAAACTAAGGCGGTTTTCAGAGTAAAGCTCGGCTGAATTTGGGGGCTCAAATGTATCGACTTGAAAAATGTTGCTCTTAGATTTCCACGTTCAAAAGTAGTTTAGCAATCTTTATAAGAAAAGTTTGACGTCGTTTTTTTTATTATTAATTAATTTTGGGAGGGGCGTAACTTGTCCTGCATCGTTTGAACATCTATGGTTTGAATTAGCATATAAAGTCGTATGATTGGTGTAGTGATTGTGGCATACGTGCACTCTAAAAAAAGTTGGGTTAAAAAGGGAACATGTTTGGCAGGTTGGTTAAAATTTGACACAATGTGGGTAAAACGTGCATCATTTACCCAAGATTGTGTACAAAATAAACCAATGTTGTGTAAACTTTAACCAAACCTGCCAACCATGTTCCCTTTTTAACCCAACTTTTTTTTAGAGTGTGGATATTAAAATAGACACATTGTAGATCAATAACGTAGCCAGACTTTCGATATATAGGTGCAACCTTGATAAATAACAACCGAAAATCGACATACGGGACTAAAAAGGTACGCCCATTTTTACGAATCTTTTGAAAACTGACAAATAAAGTTAACCGCAAATATAGTCTCACAAGCATACAGTCAAGAAACATGCGTGGTCTAGCTAATAAGTCCTCGACTGGTAATCACCGGGCATTGAGAGTCGTGGGTTCTAATATGGTGGGCGGCATGTGTAGTGTTCTTGAACAAGATACTAACCTTCATGTGCTCCTCTCCATCAAGGTGTAAAATGGGTACCGGCTTTCTTCAATGCTGAGAAGGTAACAGACTCGCGGGAAGGAGGTGTAGCGATCCCTTCACCGCAAATATAACAAATTGTTGAGTATGTCACAATCGCTTCGAAAAAGAGATGGGCACTCCGACCTTTGAAATACAGGCTGTCCACTTTACCTTTTACAGAAAACAAACTGATTTATTTTTCTTTCAACTTGCATGTAAAATATTTAATTTTAGGACGACAAGACCGAAATTTTATTTCAAATCAATATCTTTCCAGTTGCTATTCTCCTACCATTTCCAAAAGCATTGATTGACCGACTAAAACAAATATTAAGGCTATTGTTGCACAACCTGTAGGTTTCCATCTCTTATAATAGCTACACACTTAAAAATAATAACACAAAGTTGGGTAAAATATTACACATTAGTGTGTAAAAAGGGTACTTGCATGCCAGTGGGGTAAACTTTACAAAACCAAGATGGGGTACAGCTTTTACAATTTATTGGGGTACATTTTGTACTCAACTATGTGTACTTTTTAACACAGCGGTGATGTGTTAAAAATTTATACAACGGCATGCGAGTTCCCTTTTTTACACTGCGTTGTCGTGTCAAAATTTACACAATGATGTGTTAAAATTTACACAACAGCATGCGAGTTCCCTTTTTACACAGTGTTGTCGTGTCGCGATTTACAGAATGATGTGTTAAAATTTACACAACAGCATGCGAATTCCCTTTTTACACAGCGTTGTCGTGTCAAAATTTACACATCGGCATGGGAGTTCCCTTTTTACACAGCGTTGTCGTGTCAAACTTTACACAATGGTGTATTAGAATTTACAAAGCAGCATGCAAATTCCCTTTTGTACAGTGCTGATGTGTAAAAACTTACACAACAGCGAGCTGGTTCTTCTTGACACTGTTTACTCAGTGTAAAATGGTTTTACACAATTTGGTTTTTTGGTCGCATTTGACTCATTTATGTCTCATCCCGATTTGAATTGGAAATAAACCTCCTTCAGGTAATATATGTTTTTCTATAGTATCTTGAAAAAAATATTAGTAAACTTATAGCCTGCCTAGGGCTAATGCTACATCGGGACCGATGGCCTCCGTATTGGGCGGTAGCCATCGGTGTCTTCAGTTTGCCCTGAAAATGCCTCCATAAATCTCAGTATATAGATGTAAGCAAATGTTCAAGGTCTTGGAATCGTTATGAAACCTGTTTAAAATATATTATCACTAACCCGATATTTTGAGTCAATCCTCACGTGCAAAAAATGAGATAATTCCAAGGGTATGCTTGAGCGAGATGATTCAAACACGCTTCGTTGAAATCCTGTCAACGTAATACCCATCATGCACCACAAAACTCACAACGATGTGCGTTATTACCAGCTAGAGTTCCAATCGTTATGCTTTACCAAGAAAGCAGAGGTGGTTTTCAGGATATCCCACAATGCATCATTCTGATACACTGATATGTAATAGGCAATAATGGTTTTCTGGACAAGGGGCTAGTATGAATTTGAGAATTCCATTGAATAGTACTCATTCATATCTTTCTAGGGATGTGTTTCTTTTCACACTAGCCCAGTGTTTACCCACATTGCCGACACCTCAAAAACCTCGGCAACCTGTACATAAGTATAGGAGTTGAATTGGATTTGCAAGCATATTGTACAATCAGTGTATCAGAATAATGCATTGTGGGATATCCTGAAAACCACCTCTGCAAAGAAAGGGGTAAAATGTGTCGAGAACGCACCTGTTGATCAATTCACAGCTTTACCACTCAGCGGGGGACTGACGAAATTGATGTTTGACCCAACTCTGTGTAAAAATGTGTACCCCGCTACTAAGTACCCCGTTTTCCGCCCGTTTTTTACTGTGTACTCACTATCTGTATAATTTCGTAATATCAAGATTGGACCGTAAAAAAATCGTAATTTTCTGGCGATTCTTTAACGTAAACAAAAAAAATATCTTTCGTTATTTCTACTTGCCTTGATACAAAAAATCAGAATACAACCATATTAAATTCTCTAAATTGCCTGATATAACGAGTCAACACTTTTCACGACTTAACAACACATATTAAATGACTTCTCAATCAGTTAGACGGACCAATAGTTCGTAAATAGCAAATTAATGATGTTAATTTCCTCAAATTGGTAACTAATTAATTGAATGTAATACAACTACGAAACCGATAGCACTTAATTGATGGCATTGAAACAATGCACTGAAAAACAATAAACACGGTGATTATATTAAAACAATCTATGCGATGGCAACGCCGTGTCAGATCATGACGCTGAAGTTCGGACAATAGAATACAATTATGCTGATTAAAATGATTTGATTTATGAGTAGTAGTCATTATCGTCGTTCATTTTCAAGTAATTAGCATATAGGCTCATATTGATGACAAACTTAGTTACTAATTGATTTAAAAATATCTATTTAATTATTGATTAAAAATAAATAAATGATACCAACTAAAAGGTGGACTAATACATGTAAATCGAAAACTTAAATTGGATCGAATGGCTTAATTTGTATTTATTTGTATCCATTTATTTTGTTGGAGCTATAGTAGGGATGCGATATTATAAAACGTCTAAATCTTCAACAACGTCCTTTTTAAAAAAATAAATTGTCTTTTATTTATTTTTATTTTTCGCCAGATATGGCAATGGCATTTTAAAAATTAATTTTGTTTTTTTCATTTCACAATGATAGAGCATGAACAATCTTTGCAGAGGATGCTTAGTGGCAGTCCTTTGTTAATACTGAAATACGAATTGTTTGTGTCATAGTTAACTATAAAGTGGAAAGTACCAGGTGATTTTATTTCAATATAAACCTTATTATCATATATAAACTTCGTCTTTAATGAAGAAAATCAGACCAAACATAACTTATTTATTTACTGGCCCTGAATTTAAATAGCCACAAAAAGGATATGCGATTCATTTGTAAACATTGACCGTGAAATAAAAAATAATAACTTAAAGGCATTTTGTTGAGTGATTTAACACTTCAACTATTACGCTAAGACGTGTCTTCTATAGGTTGTTACAAAGGTATACCTAAAATAAAGAAAGAAAACTCAAATTGTCCTATTTGTTCTTTATTTCAAGCTATTCAAATTTGTACCTGTACCTGTGAATTGTTTTACAACTGAATTCAAAGTGAAAATAGCGCATCTTAATAACATTAAAGAGTTGATCCATTATTATGAATAATGTTAAATTGTTTCCGTTCTACTTCATGAAACGATAACAATTCAGGGTAAAAATTTAACCGATATACTATACCTCATGATAGCAATGTTTCTGTCTATTGTAATAATTGTACTCTTAGTCATTGTAAGACGTGTAAATTCATTCTTAAGCAGAGAGTTTGCTTTAAAGAGGTCACCATGTCCGCAACCGATCCGACATTTACTGCTAGACATTCAAAGGGCTCCCCGACATATCTGCACTTAGTAAAGGCATTGTGTATTTTACTCATTCGCGATGTAATCAATTAAACACATGCATAAAATAAGAGAAGAATTCAATAATTTATAATACTGATAAGATACGGTAATAACATATTATGGAAACATGCATGAAGGTATTGGAAATGATTTAGATAAGGTCTTAAATGATTTTAAGATGAAAGCAAACAATAATTATATTGTCAAGGAATCGGTTGAGTAATATCTTACTGCCACGTTGAATAATATTTCACTAACACTGACAGTCGACTTGTTGCGTTTTTACTGAACATATACTTTTTAATATAGCAAACATTCAAACAATATAGCGTTGTTATCCAAAGAAATATAATTTTTCTTCTGTTGACTAAAATTTAATGTGCAAAACACATCTGGTTGATTTGTTCATAAAATCAAGAGGTAACTTGAATAATCAATCATGCGTCTATAGACATGTTTTACCTATAAAATATAAATATAGATACTGATACAAAATATTTTAAAGAAAGAAATATGTATTGAATGAATAACAAAAAAGAAAAACTGAAGCGAGGAAAATTAAAAGAGAAAGAAAGAAAGACGAAAATGAAAAAGAGAAGAATAAACTCGCATATCTAACTTGTCTAAAGAACTGGATGGCTGTTAATTGAAAACAACAGTAATGGCATGGAATTGAGAAGATTTGTTTACTGAAAGAAAACAAACGAATATATTTAAATCACAGATTTATTCAGCGAAGACTAAAGTAATCGGCTCCCTTTTATAGCACCACAGCCAGATAAAGATATCCCATGTAATGGATATGCCAGTGGCTTTATGTGATTCTATTTATTGGTCTCAGAAGATACAATTTGCTGGAGATCGCGATAATCTTTTTGGATTTTCTGACATTTTGAGCGCTTTCTTTAAGTGTGTTAAATGGTTTCATTACTACTTTGGGCGTTTATTTTCAGGCAATTTAGACGCGGTAAAAGCTCCAGTTGATCCCATTTTGATTAGAAAATCGCAATTCGTTTGTATTCTAATCTTTTCTAGTGCTAGGAGAATCTCTTTACCTAAAATTACTGCTCCGCTAACGGAATGTAATGTGATGAAGCACGGAATTGACAGAGCAGTGTATAAGAGCTGAATTTTGCATTTAGACACACTGAGTATTCTGTACCTTAAAGCATAAAAGAAACAATTTCAAGTTTTATATTTTGTATAAGGCTAAGAAAGTTGATTCCCAGTTTCCCGTTTCCCGAGTCCGGTCAGTAAGAAATGCCGGTCAAATAATTCATTATTTCAAAATAATTCATTATTTCATATTTTCCAACAGTTTCAGACAGAAAGGAATGTTTTATAGTAACCTTACTCACGAAAGATGCATTTTAAGCACTGTTTATGGTGACATGGGGGTCGGAAACGTCACATTTCTAAGATCAATAACCGATTTACGCGGCTCCTTAGCTACTTCGCGTGTGTTTTCTTAGACAAAATAAATGATATTAGAAATTTACTGTCAATTTTTTCGGAAGTTTTCATAACTGTGTAGACTTATGAAGATTTGTGTGCAAGAGAACGCATAGTACATTTCTATGTAAAGTATCCCCAAAAGATACATGGTAGCGTTTGTGCTTTCCTTTATTTGCACATATATAGGGGAGGGTGGGGCAAGTTGGCCCTCGGGGCGGGTTGGCCCACCTCGTGTTTCTGCTCACGTGACCTTAAGAGAATTATGTAACTGGTGATTTTTGGTTATGCATAAAGCATCAAATTTACCATAAAATTTACAAGACCGAACTCAGCTCTTTGTGTGAGTTATCAATAAAACGAGTTTTTGAGTTACCTTGGTAATCTTTTTGAGCAAAAGTAATTTTGTACTAGTGTCAAAATATTACTTCGCAGGTTCAAGTTATTATTATTGATTATGAGGTAGGGTACATGTCCAACATATCATGAGATCAAATCCTCTTTATTCTTTGTTTTGTTGGTATACCACGAGGATAAGTCAAAACTGGGAATATGGGGCGGGTTCGCCCACTACCACATGGGGCAAGTTGGCCCTATGGCGAATTTGCCCGAGATGGTATGATAACCTACTCAGACTCGAGCACAATAATATTTATGACGTTTTAACACGATTTTAATTCTAAACAAGTAAATAGATGCGTATAACTAGACGCAAGAAGTCTTTCACAAGACTCGTAGGAAATATGTGGCATATTGCATGCAGATGACACTGTAGGTCACAACTTATCTTTTTAAAAGATCGATATTTTATTAATGTATTATGGCATTTCATCCTAAAAGGATATGTTTGTATGCAGAACATTCCCGTGCTTCAGTTAAAAAAACCATAATGTATGAAATGTGTCACAGTAAAATGAGTACGACTCTTTTTTTGTAAATGGGGCCAACTTGCCCCACTAGGTGGGCCAACTTGCCCCGCATGCGGGGTAAGTTGGCCCTATTGACAACATTTTTTATTTTCTCTATTATTTAAATAAGATAAGTCGCAGAGTCTTAGCATTTATGCAACACATAGTTCGGGTATATATCTATCTTGTGTAAAGAGGAAAATCTTCTAGACTTTATCATGTCCGATTCTGGGGCGTTTCAATGAAAAGGGGGCCAACCTGCCCCACCGTCCCCTACATGTAGTTGGCAAAAATTGTGTTCAAGAAAAATGAATCCAAGGAACATTTCATAAGCATAAGAAGTGTTGAAGTTCGTAACAAAACTGTTCCGTGTGTACCAAAATATATTTAAATAAAGTCTAACAATAAGTCAGCATGTCATGCCGCAAAACAATGATACTGCAGTTAAATTGGCATCAATAATGAAAATCTGAAAATAATGAATAATGAATAATGAAACATTCCCCATTCAGTCATGAAAAAAATTGAAACGGGAAACTGGGGATCAACTTTCATTAGCCTAATCTTTCACTTAACAAAGGAATGATGGTGATCAGCAAAATATAGTTGATAAATTGTTTAAACGTAATTGTATTATGTTTGCATTAACAGACATGGCCTGGAAGTTAGAGGTTCGAGATGTTGAATATTTATCTTCGTTTGCAATAATTACATCTCCCCATGCAGTTTTTTTATTTCATTTTTCAGTAAATTGCTGTTATAAATGCAAAGTGTTATTGAAAACCATTTAAAGGAGCTTGGTTCAATTTTTCGTTGTCAATGTAATAAGAAAGAAGATCACTCAAGAGATTTAAGTTTCAAATTTTAGCTGAATCAGTTAAACTTGTTCTTATTTTAATTTTGTTTTTTCAGAACCGCCTAAATGATACTGTGCAAAATTAAAATATGGTTAACATAATTAGACACATTTCATATCTCCAAAACGTGAAATTTCACATGGGTTATGAGAAAAATATAAGCAACATTTTGGTTTCACAGAGGTAAGTTCCAATAGTTTTACTTGTCCAGGCGGTCTTTTAAAATTGGTATAATTGCCCATAATCATAACTTTAATTAATTTAGATTAATCGAACAAAGAAACCCTCCAATTACCACTAACTAGTATAACAATTGTTTTCTCGGTTGATGTTTTTTCCTTTCCTTTCCATCATTTCTAGTCTCCTTGTGTTTAAGTTTGACAAAGAAAACAATTTTATGATAAAAATTGCTGAAGTATTTTATGTCTTTTTTGATCAAAGATGTTACAAAATAAAATATGCTACCATGCAAGATATACAAAAGAATGACTCTTATGCACTTCCTTCTTTGGAAATCTAATAAAGTTAGCGATTCTTGGCAAATGAAACTACATGACTGTCACGATATGTCAATTATATCGGAGGGAAAATACCGATTGCACGGTCAGGGGTTAGCGCGCTAAGGAAACATGATAAGCAATATGACACCTGAAATTGCTTCCAATTATCATAGCTCTCTTGTAAAACACATGAATTGAGAAAATAAAGGGCAATCAATACAGTTATTAGCAATATGAGTTGTATTACTTGTAAACTGCGTTGTAAAGTGCAAAATCTGAAAATCTTGTGCAACCTATTTGTATATTAAATGTAAATATTAAAGATCACCCAGGGATAACTGAAAGCTATTTAGAACAACGTTTTAACTACAGATACCCGCTTACGTTATTCGTGAATATTCTTTTGATAACTTAACTTCAGAGGAGTGGCGTACCCAGATTTTTATAGAATGAGGGGCAAGACGAGGCAGACAATTTTCAAGGGGCATTATCCGTGAATATTCTTTTGATAACTTAACTTGAGAGCAGTGTCGTAACCAGATTTTTTAGAATGAGGGGGCAAGACGTGGTAGACATGTTTCTAGGGGGGAGGTGAGAATAAAGCAAAAATTGGAGTTCCCCATAGACCCATGTACAAAGTCAAATTCCATTTGGGGGAAAAGGGGGGCGAGGGTTTTGTCAGGGGGGCTACCGCATCCCTGCCCCACCCCCTCTGGTTACGTCACTGCTTGAGAGATACTGATATGTTTAAATGCTGCTGAAATGGTTTGTTTACGGAAATATAAAAAAGACAGACACAGTCAATTTGCAATCGTAAAATCTTGATCCTCATCATCCCGTTGCTCCAATGCAACGCCCCAAAAGATGGAATGCGCCGCCCTTGAGGCTTATCGGGATTGCCGAATCCAAATTAATGTTTTGCCAGTCTTTTACAAAAGGATTTCTTCCCGACACAATCGGGATTTTCTCTTATCTGTGTATTTCGCTAGCTCTAGTGATAAGTTAGCGCTAAGCCTAGACTATCTCTTCTCATATATCCCAAATACAAAGTCAATCGGGATAGATTGGAACTACAGATGTAATCTGCATGAGATTTAAATTTGTGTTGTACAAATGATGTTGTAAAGACAAAAAAAAAAAGCAAAATTGAAATAGCAAAATCAAAAGTAATTGAATTTAGAACGAAAACAATAATAGGCACCGCACTTTGATGTTCAGAGAATAAAAAATATAACATTTTGAAATAATTCTTGAACTTTAAAACGTTATTAACTGAGGATTTGTGAGATGACAGTTTCTTCAAGCGTTACAAGTATTCAACGTGTTTGTATATGTTAATCTACTTCCAAGAATTGGTAAGCAAAAAAGATCAACAAATGTACAATAAAAATCAATTTCGACGTCTAATCCCTCTTATGCTGAGCATATTTTTCTAGAAAAGCTTAAAATAAGGGGGAAACAATAAAACTTTATAATAAACCATTCTTAGTCACATTGAACGTTATTGGAGGAAAGTTTATGTGTGGGAAGGGATGTGGGTTGTTGTGGGTGTGTGTAGGGGTCGTGATGGATTTGTGCGGATGTGGGGGGTGGGGGGGGGCAGA
>JXSR01S025014.1:79307-92546 GCA_000969725.1 Ophiothrix spiculata
TTATAAAAATGCCTACAGAAACGACCGGTAAAAATGCTGGAACATTATTAATTTTATTGTTCCTTTATATTTGTAAAATCAGTCTATTTTTCAAAGATTTTATTTTCCAAAATTTATATTTGTAGAATTGCGTCGTTCTTGAAACAAAAAATAATGGAGTATTGTTGAATGGGAATTTCTTTTTTCAAAAAGACACAATCCTGCACCTCACTCATTCGAGTACGTTTATTTTCACATTATAATCGTTTTCCGTGTTTGGTAATAAAACGTTGAATTTTAGGAGTGTTTTGAATCTGAAAATTAAAACCAACATTTCGTAAATAAGGCTATATACGATTATACTTTGGAATACAAATTATAATAATTTTGCAGAAGACGTTGCGTAAAATTTGGCCAAGCGTTAATGTTGGTCAAAGTTATTAAGGAAAGAGTTAAACGAATTAAATGTTTGACTGTGTCGTTACCAGGTGCCATTTTAAGGGAAGTACAAAATTATGTTCCGATTGGCATGAAATTATGAAATCATATCATACAAGCTGCCCTATGAAGAGTTATTCTAGGTCAGCATTGCATGCTTTTAAAATAAAAGGGCGTTCAGCCCACACTCATGGGATATGTAAATTCACATTCCCTAACTTGTTTTTTTTTGCTGGCCGAGCCTGAGCTCGGACAGCTTAGAGGCCAAAAGTCAAAGTGACCTTTGACATGATATCCATATTTCCTTATTTATATTTATTTCAGCAGCAAAACATTCATAAAAAATCAGTGAACTCGATCAATGCATGAGCCACAATTTATACGATCGGGCTATTTATACAGAATTTTATAAACTTGAAAATACTGGAAAAAACAGCAAAATGAAATCGATGTTCTTGTGTAAGCGTAGTGTTAGCAGACGGAGGTGGACATGACATCATCTCAGACATTTAAACCGGGATTGAAACAGTGCTGATCATATGAATAACTGTGTATTTGGCAAAATTAGTATTACGTCATGTTTAGCTCCACATAATATATCGTTTACATTGATGTGATATTGGATTTACACACTTGAGTAAACAGCCACAAAAATACTTTTTTTACTTTCCCGGATGTTAATACTCTGCGCTTTAATAAGTTGTTCTATATAATGTATCATATATTTGTTTGCAGCTACGTACATCGCACATTTCTTGCTAACGATTTCAGGTAAGTCAAAATGCAATTTACGATATAGGGCTTAGTGATTTTTTTCTCAGTTTCACCTTTGACTCCCTGTCAACCATGATTGGTAGACCAAATAACTTGACTTCTGGAAACCGGGTGAAATTCAATGAGGTGTCATGGATTTAATTTTTATTGTGATCTTCTATGATTACCACTATCTAAGTAGATGTTGAGTAAGCTGTATTTGCTCATTCATTATCTCGTACCTTTAATGACGAGGTATGGCTTGTTAATCACGGTAATGCGTACCGTCCGGTAGCAATAACATCAAAATAGTATCTTTTGCTAAATACGCGTGTACGTAATGATGTATGATGTTGGTGTAATCATGTTTATGGACACGTAATCAGGATAATTTACAAACATCAAGCTTTTAGAAAGAAAAATTAAAACGTTTCAAATCTAGGTTTAAAATGTGTGAAGGATACGTATGTTTTTCTCTCTATGATACAAAAAGAACAAAAAGAATTTGCAGGAAATGAAAATGACTATTATGATGAACATATAGGGCAAAATATCGTCCTATATTAAAAACAATGATTGCAGTTCAGTAAAATAAATACCAGTGTAAGGAACTTGTTAAACAAAAATGTTGATCATAGAATATCTGTACGGTTGCAATTGACCGCTACATTTAGATTAAAAACCTAGATATATAAATAAATAAATTAGAATTATTATAATACCATGTGTTTCAAAATGAAAACACAATAGAACAACACTATAAAATATTCCCATTAAGCCGATAACAAGCACCAGAACAACAGCTCTATTGTGTTTTAATTTAGATTAAATCCAAACTCTTTACCTTTGCCGGTAACTTTTCTATTATTTTTTTTTTCGACGGTCTTAGACATGAACTTCAAAGGTTACACTAGCCGAATCTGCTTTACTAGTCTAGTCAATTCAAGCACATTAGTGTTACTTCTTTAAGTATATTTGAAGAAAATTACAAGACTAAAAGCAAGCCGCCATTCATGCCATTAAGACACATCATCAAGTTGAAATGCTGGTCTCTTCCGAGTGTTACTTAGGGGTGGGCCTGACAAAATTAACAATAACAATACCTAAATATACAATGTTGGTATATGTGGCTGTCCAGTCCGTATGAGCCGTAAATGCAAGAAACTTCATTTTGCGCTACAGGTGAAAATACATGTCAAGGTCGTAATTTGACGAAATTAATTTTTGACAGATTTGCAATCCTTTTGCCTTCAAAACACAAGCAAAGATTCATTAAAAAAATGATAGGAAATATGAAATAAATCTGCATACTTTTAAGGCAATCAACAGAAAATATAGGGCTTAATATTGACTCCCTTACAAACTTTGACGGACCATAACTTGACTTCTGAATGTCGAGTGGAGTTCATTTAAGTGTCATTTTAATCCTTATAGCATAGTGCACTTACAGCTTGGGATGGACGGTCACATATTTGTTTGCCGAACATTTTTTTCTGTCTAAAATTACCAAAAATATATTTTGAAAGTATATCACATAACAGTAATGATTGTCGGTGTTTTTTTAACAAGTGCATAACAATCTTAGTTATTTTAGAAATCCATTTTCACAAACCATATTAAGTCCTTAAACTGACTGATAAATGCATGATTTAAACAAATATGAGTCAATACTTTTCACAGGTTTACAACACTCATTGACTTCTCGACCAATCAGTTAGAATATTTTATTAGCTCTGATGATAGTTATTTCCTCTAATTGGTTTCTGATTACATTTGCTACAAAAAGGTATAACTTAAAGCAGTTAATTGATGATACTGGAACTATAAAAACACTTATACGCCATGATATAATTGAAACAACAAGCTAGGCCATATGTTTTTTTAGTAATTAATCTTGGGCAATAGGATACAATTATCACGATTATGTTCAAGTGAAGAAAAAAGAGTTGATTTATGACCTGTTCATCTCCATTGTGTTTTCAAATCATTTGCTAATCAGTCAATGTTGATCTATATGTTTAGATAATTAGTAAATAATTACACTGTTCAGTATTGGGTGATTCCAAAGTAACGTTTATGACCAAAAAAGTGGAAAATTTCTCTTTTAAATTGCCTAAGCTCCTAGCCATGCTAGCATAGGCATTCTATCCACGAGTTTGTTGTTGATAATAGTGCCCACTGGTGGGAACAATATATATTGGTGTTTGAAAATAAAATTAATTGCCAAAATCCTGAATAAACTCCATGTAACTTTTTGTAACGTTTGTGACATCGCACGGATATGGTTTTTTGCTCTAAATGACTTAAAACTTAAACTGCTTTGATATGTAAGCGAATTGTGTATTGCGCTTTCAACATATGATGGTTGATATATTTACAAATAATTTCATGAAGTTTTAGGAAATTCTATCGTAAGAATTTCTTTTAATGTAATGTTTTGTTTGGTAACGTTTGTGACATTTGGGTGTGACTTTTTGGTAACGTTTGTGACTTTTTTTGAGTTAAAACTTGTGCTCATTCATGCACATATAGAATAACTTTGCAATTTATGTTTGGAAAATACTTCTCATGAACCAAGTAGCAAAGGTATGAGTGAAAAACCTGCTTATATGGTCAAATAAAAAAGCTGATTTTTTGCTTTGAAAAAGGAAATCTTCTATTGGCTTGTTCTATGATACTGTGGCCTCGTGACAGGATGATGCATGAGACAGATTCATCAGTGATCTTAATATGAGGTTTTAGACAGCTTTTTAGACTTCCACTGTTAAAACTCAAAAATGTTCTGGCTATCCACGTTTAATACAGTAAAGACTCCCAAAAAGTATCGCCTTACCTCGAACAAATGACTCTTGCGCCACTACGGAATACGCAAACGTAATTTAAAGATTGTGTGCACAAGCGCTAGAGTTTCAGCTTTCATTTGACACCCAATTTCTGACAATTGACTGAGATACACCGAAGTTATGAACTTTTAAGACCCTCGAGGTTGTTTTTTAAAGTTGCAAATTTCATTGTTTGCACAGTACAAACCAGTAACACAAGACTATCAATATGATCTTTATTTTTACGTTACTGGTTTGTACGGTGCGAAAAATGAAATTTGCAACTTTTACAAAACGACCTCGAGGGTTTTAAAAGTTCATAACTTCGGTGTTTCTTAGTCAATTGTCAGAAATAGGCTGTCAAAAGAAAGTTGAAAACCAAACGCTTGTGCACATAATCTTCAAACTACGTTTGCGTATTCCGTATTGGCGCAGGAGCCATTTGTTCGAGGTGAGGCGATACAAATGGTATGCATCATATTTATAAACCTATATACATAAAAATATAAATTCCCTTCTTCTTAAACAAACCCTCAATTGCAATTGCACTTGTAACTGGTAATAGGTTTGTGTGCTTGAAGGCGGTATTCATATCGGAAGGCAACCAGACATATACTGCCAGATATTCATCCAGGTTCTGCAGCTCATCTAGACCATAGATTCTCTAGACTAAGTGAAGGCAGTGTGTATTTTATAAAACAGCAAAAGCATTAATTAAAATTGGAAATTTGAGATAATACAGAATTAGGAACAACTTCAATTGTATTGAAATGCAGCTTCATTTATCAGTGTGCAAGAATGCAAATTAAGGCGGTTTAAGACAAACGGTAATCTTGATTCTTCAACCATGCAGTAATGTGGTAATTAAGCCTGATGATCAATTAGGATTGATTTGCCCGCTTGTGTCGCTACACTTTAAACATCAAGAGTCAAGTGAATCAAAGGTGTTTAAAATGCATGTGTGTAATTGTCATTTTCATAACAGAACACAATTAAATAATAACGCGGTTCAAAGGGTGCAAACATACCGCTCTGAACCCCTTTACTTGGTTTTTGTGATTTGTGCAGCTTATCAGACAAGTAATATTGCATTCACGTGTTTACAAGACAGTGTCCTTTTCATCGAGGGCAGAATACAATTTTATCTAGAAATTATCATACAATCTTACCTTATTGAAATTAATTGCACAAATTTAATCAATCAATATTTGACATTTTCACATGTCTAAATGTCTTGACTCATCTAATATTTATACGCACTTGACAATTATTTATTGTCTTTAATACTTATAAATATTATATTCACGTCATAATTAAGCAAGAAATTATTCTTTACCCTTTAATTCCATCGTACAGTAAATGTTTTATCTAAACACCTATTGTTCTCAAAAAGGTCTGGTGGATTTGTTCACAAAAATGTATTAAAGTTTTATATAGTAAGCTAGTTCAAATGTGTTGTCAATGTATAATGCACAATGGCATCTGTTATAAGATATTTTGTTAATCCATTACTTATTTTCTATTCACTGGAGTCATTAAGTATAGATAATCCCAACTTGAGAAATTGAAATCCGTAACACTCCTTTTGTGTTTACATAAGCGAAAGCAAAAATATAACAGCCAGACTTCTTTGCTTTTTGATTGACGGGTAAACTATTTGTAAACTAAAGCCTTTTCTGTAATGAAATAACTTACAAAACATTTGAATACACGTAGTGTCACATATTATGTTAATTTAAAAAGTATCTATGCTACTCTTTGTCTGTTTTCGAATTTTCAAAAACTATAAATGTAGGAAATATTTTGTCAAAGAAATAATGGAAAATTGAACAGATCATGCTGATAAAATACGAATATTAAGATCGAAGAGCCATGTGAAAAGAACGAATAAAGAAATAAAGTCAGGAAGAAAACCTCTGAAAAGCTGTTAATTGAAATCAACTGTTGGCAAATAAAATTGCATGGATTTGTAAGAATTGTTTGCTATATAAACAAACGCATGTATTTAAAAACAGATTTATTTTGCGCAACCTTTAACTGAGCGGCTCCTCTTTGCAACATCATAGCTAGAGAAAGATATCTCATGTAATAGATATGCCATGGGCTTTATTTGTTTCTATTTATTGGTCTCTGAAGATACTATTTACAGGAGATCGAGATAATCTTTTTGGATTTTCTGACGATTGAAAAACTAAAAATTCAATTTCAAGTGTTTTCTTTAAGTGTGTTAAATGGTTTTATGCCTACTTTGGGCGTTTGTTTTCAGGCAATTTAGACGCGTTAAAAGCTAAAGTTGATCCCATTTTGATTAGAAATTGCGATTTGTTGGTAGTGTTATCTTTGCTTGAGGATTTGTTTAGTGAGAATCTTTACATTCACTCGGCAAAAGCATCTTTACTTAAATAAACTGTCACACTATTAGCACTAGGATGTAAAATAATCTAACATGAAATTGGCATAGCAAAGTAAGAGCAGAATGTATCCTTTAGCCGCACTATGCGATGCCTTAAGCTACTACATATTAATTTCCAAGTTTAATTTATTGTGCCATCTTCTAATTAACTAAAGCAATGATGAGCTAAAGAGTTAATAAACGTAGTTGACAAATTGTAAAATGTATTGAATGTACATTTTGTTGTTTTGTTTTTCATTTCCTTGTTTCTTTGTTTGTTCGTTAGTTTCTTTGTTTACTTTTTGTGTTTTTCTTTGCTTGCTTACTTGTTTGTTTCTTAACTTAAAGTTTTAGAAATTTATTATATTCGTTTCCTTTACGCTTCCCGATTTACATTTACAAATTAGAAATAGAAATGGCTATGTCCACTGCGTTTAATTATGACGGATGAAGCAATTTTGTACCATAAATCACACCAATCCATGTGTGAGATTTGTAAGATATTAAAGTAAATGGCTCATATGTACTTCCCTCCTTGAAAATCCAATAAAGGTAGCGAATAGATGGCAAATAAAATGACACCAATGTCACACTGTTGTTTGAGGTGGACATTTATTCATTTTCAACCAAAAATTCATATTTTTCTTCACAGAAAGTTAAAAAAGTATAACAAATAACTGGAATCTGTTGCATAACAAAGTTTTGAACCAATTCCCAAAATTTTATTTCATTTTGGTTGAAATTTAGTTAATTTTGAGCTGATTTATTGGTAATATTTGTAGATTCAGATTTGTGCAAAAGTGAGGGCGCTATACATATTTCAAATTATTGATTATCGATTATGTTGTTTGATCTGTGAAGATTTTGGCTAAAAATGATAAATAAAATTTTCTTGACGTCAGGTGCTTCATTTGCATATCTAATTTCGGTAGTATACACTAGCATATCCCTTTTACATCCAAAAATTAGTTTTTATGAATAGCGCCATCTGTTTTGACACTTAAAAATAAAATGTCCCTATTTCTAATGGGTTCAAACAACAGTGGTCACGATATGTCAATAACATCGTAAAGAAATACCGATTACATGATCATAGGTTAGCATTCTAAGGAACCATGATGAGCAATATGATATCAGAAATTGCCTTCGATTATTATTACTCTTCTTGCAAAACATGTGGATTGTAAAACAAAGACAATAACCACATGGAATGTAAACTGCAATGTAATCTTTAATCTTCTAGAGCCTATGTGTGGCTTTTCTGGAAATATAACCAGATCAAAGACAATCACTGAAACAATTGTGGGTGGATAATGCAATTTTTCCGGCAGCGCCGTTTCCAGGGACTTTTAAAGAAAGCAGTAAGATATCGGACTTTTTCAAGAAAGTCGCAAAATAACAGACAATTTCTGTGATTGTACCTTATTTACACCTCTTTTACTACAGTTTCCCGTAACAGTCCCCTGTAATCTAAGATAACGAACTCTGTCCAATCATCCTTTTTTACCGTGTACTGCTGAAATGGTTTACACAGGACACAAAATAACGAAATGATTTCAAAGATAAACAGACACAAGAAAATTCACCATCGTAAAATCTTAATGCTCTTTATCCAGTTACTCAACTCTAACGCCCCATAAAGATGGAATGCGCCACCCTTGGGGCTTATCGGGATTGGCGAATCCAAATTAATGTTTTGTCAACCTTTCACAAAAGGATTTCTTCCCGACACAATCGGGATTTTATCTCATCTAGTGGATTTCACCAGAGCTAAGCTAAAAACTATCTCTTCTCATACATCCCAAGTACAAAGTCAATCAAGAAAGATTGAAGCTACAGATGTAATCTTCATGAGATTTAAATTTGGTTTGTACACATGTTGCTGTAAAGACAAAATAAACAAAGAGAAATATCAAAATCCTCCTAATTCACAGGTAATTGAATTTAGAACGGAAACATTAAAATCCATCGCGCTTTGATGTTCAGAGAATAAAATATACTATTTTGAGAAAATACGTAAATTTAAATACGTTATTAACTAAGGATTTAAGGGATTGATGGCAATACTGTTTCGGATTTGAACAAAAATGCCTTTTTCTTCTGGAGTAACAAGAAATCAACGTGTTTGCCTATGTTTATTTACTGCCAATACTTTGTAAGGGAAAGGATCAACGAAGGTGCGATAGAAGTCGATTTCGAAGTCTAATCTTGATCATACTGAACATAACTAAAATTTCTAGGAAAGCTTTGAGGATAAGCAGTAAATATTTTACCTATAATGAATAATGAGTCATATAGTAGATGTTCTAGGTGCCCGTTTTTTGTTTTTTTGTTTTTTTTTTGCATATGGATTGCCTTTTGGGGGTCAGTTTTAAATCAAATTAGGCAAAGTTTTGCATTTTCTGGGTTTTTTTTTAATATTGGTTGTCATAATTATACCCTTAAAGCAATACTATAAAAAGTGTTAATAAAACCGCCCCCTATCACCCATGACTTTTTCTGTTATGGCCATTCGTTGAACTAAATTTGGGATCCCGAATATAATTCAACATGTATTAGTATGGGAAAGTATGCATGTGCTTTTTATCTATTTTTCTGTAGCAAAATAATTTTTCGACAAAATACCCTTGAGAAGTCTTTAAGGATACATGCCCTGAAGTATTGGTTGACAGAAGTTTAAAAAAAATTCTTAAGTTTTTGGCAAGAAAAATATGTTTTTAATACGATGACTATTAGAAAAAGTGGAAAAAGTCACGTAAAATATGTTTTTTAAACTCATTTATGTATCGTATAAACATAGCAAGTCTGATATGTTTACAAACATTCTGTCTCTATGCAACCATAGATCTAGGCTAAGAAAATTAATGAAAATTATGGCCATTAGTCAAACAAATTGCAAAAGTAATGGTATTTTCAGGATAATACCAGACAAACATAAACAACAACTAGTCCAAAATCTAGTTGGTGGAACAGTGATTAATTTGCATAAAACAAAATGGCTGCCAAAACAGGGGTTAAAATTTCAAAAGTGGTTAAATCATGTTAAAAACCATTCAATTGTGTTCCACTACTCTCAAAGAATCAGAAAAAGTATACTTTTACCCATCTCCGATGTATGGTTTATGAAAAAAG
The DNA here is from genome assembly GCA_000969725.1 of Ophiothrix spiculata. NCBI lineage: Eukaryota > Metazoa > Echinodermata > Ophiuroidea > Amphilepidida > Ophiotrichidae > Ophiothrix > Ophiothrix spiculata. The sequence goes on from JXSR01S025014.1 coordinate 88,824, forward strand.
CTATAGTCAAAAACAAATTCGAACTGACACACCTTGACCGTCATTGTCAATGTCTTTCCGGATGTTTAATGGTACCATGAATGATCAAAATCATACATAATTCCATTATCAAACATTGATATTGAACCTGTCAAAATTTTAATGAAATCGAATTATTCGAAGTGCTTAAAATTATGAGGTTTCGGCAAAAAGGCGTGACCTTTTTCGAAGTAGTGTGTTGATGCAATTTTAACCTTGATCATGGGCGTGAAATCATTAGTAAAAGTTCATGTATAAACTAGAGATTCTATATCATATATACGCCAAAAATTGTGATGATCGGACATGTGCATGTAGGCCAAAACTTGCATTACTTGACGTTCAGCCAAGCGAGACGTTTTCAAGGACCTTCATTTTAAGCTGTTTTTGCTATCAACCCTTTTCTGATCCAAATATTATAGTATTGCTTTAAGTTGATGTCTTTAGTATTTAAAAGTTTTAAAAAGTGATTTTAATGCACTTACTCCCTTTATGGGGGTCACAAGATTTTAAATGTATAACTAAAGGTATAGGCCCTAAGTAAAATAAAATTAAAAATGACTCTGTTGATACCAGGTGCCAGAAGGGATGTACAGAATTGTCGTTCAAATTGGCGTGAAAATCATGTCAAATCATATAGAATGCAGGCTGCCTTATGAAGGGCTATTCTAGGTCCTCATTGCATGCTTGAAAAAGGTGTTCAGCCCAGACCCAAGGGAGATGAAAATTTTCATTCCTTGACTTTAAATATTTTCTATTATTTATATTTCCCCGGGGGTTAACACTTTACGCGATAATAAGTCGTCCTACATGATTTATGATTTATGTGTTTGCCGCTACATTATCACACAATTCTTGCTAAAGATTTCACGTAGGGCAAAATTTAATTACGATCTAATAGTTGATAAACTATTTTTCTTTATTTCAGATAAATGAACAGGAAACTAGGGCGGTTATCGGAGTAAAGCCCGACTGAGCCTGTGTGTTCAGATGTATCGACTTGAAAAGATATTCTATATCGTTGTGTACATTCCAGAAGACTCTACTTAACTTTGTAATAACGTTTTTGACGTCAGATTTGGTTTTTACTAATATGTTTTGGGAGGGGCATGACTTGTTTTGCAACTTATGCATAGGCGTGTGAGTCTTATGATTGATATGGTGATTGAGGTATACGTATATATTGTAGCCATATGAATGCCGTTGAAGTTTCGTCAAAACTGAATGATGAAAAAACTGTGTGTTTCAGTGTTGAATATTCAATGTTCACTTGGGAAAGCAGGTTGCCAGGTAAAAGGTAAAAAAGAACATAGAAGAAGTAGAAGGAGACGAGCTAAGCTATTTTAATCAATATGTTATGTAGTTCTATTCAACTGATGAATATTTGAAAAGTTTCAAGTAAATATCTCCTTTCTTACAGAAATGTAAAAATTGCTTGTTACAGGTTTCTAAAGTTTAGAATTGAGCATTAAAAATCGACAAAAGTTAACCATTGAGATACTTACAACCGACATATGCATCTTCAACCTGAAGGCCTAGATATAGTTTGTCATTTTTACCATCTTGAAAATCCATAGAGGTGAATGCATATTGACCTCGAGTTCCTAGACGATATAATCGATCGAAATAATCCGCTAAAACTACAAACAGAATGATAAAAAATCAAGACGGTGATAAAAATTCCAAATGAAAATGTTTCTCTTTGGAGAAAAATCAAAGGAGTCAAAAAAAAATTTCAGCAGAATAAAATCCACAGTTACCTGATTATAATGAAAAGACCAAGGTAATTATGGTACTGTCCTCGACCTAATGAGCTCGATCTATACCCCGTTGAATACCATCATGAAACATTTTCATAAATGGTGAAACATTTTACTACATGACAAAAATTTAACACCATGACAAAAAATCAAAATGCAAATTTTCATTCCGAATGAAAATTTAATATAGTGGTGAAAATGTAACACCATGAGAAAAATTTTAAATGACAATGACTACAAAAATGACAAAGTATATCTAAGCCTTTACATTGTTGAAATCTGCAGCCCAATTATTTTCATGCTACTTGAAAGAGTAGTCTTTTTTGAGTCTTGACACCCTTTCTTTGTTAATTTTGTTAGGTGTCGCGTCTGGAAGAAAACCTTTTGAAGGTTAATGTATGTCAGACTAGTATATTGTTTCTTCAGTTTTCAAGGTACAAATCAAGTCTAAGAAACCTTTAATTGGCCAGTTGTAAATTTCTATATAATAAAAACGAACTTTGTTTATTTACTTGAAACATTCCAAACATTCGTCAATTGAGTTGAAATATATTACATATTAGTAAGACTTATGATAGCTCGTCTCCTTCTAACTCAGGCCACACACTGTTATAACCCCTTGTATAAGGCGATATACCTGAACAGTAGTTAGAATAAGATGTAAAACACCATAAAACAGCATTTAATGCTATATGTGTGAGTAGGGACATTATTTTAAATGTGGGCAATAACTAGCATAATATATCTGCGATCGGTTAGAAGTTTAATAACTCTCAAGAGTTACTTGGGTGATACTTTCAATACTTTTTAGTTTGTTATGATACAAACTGAAATTCCTTTAGTGGTGAGTTTTATATGAATTGATCAAATGAATTTAGAAAGTCGGTCAATTGATAAATATTGAGGAAGTAAAACAGCAAAAACATTGATGCAATTTTATTTATTAGGAACTTGTGTCAATTCAACAAATTAGTGTAATAATTATTTTAATGTTGAAAACGGGTTTAATTGAGGAAACTATTGTTTCTTTCTCGAAAACAATATGTAACATTTTCAAATTATTTTCACATGTAGTATGGTATTAATATTTCTGCTAGTACTGCCATGTTTGTTTGGATTTCCCAAAGGTTGTCTGTCAAGCTCCTAGAAATATGTTTAATGTTTTAAACAAGGGATGATCTGCTATCTTAGCGACAAGTCAGCAATACACTAATAATTTATCCTTGAAGTTCATACTACCTCTTGAAAGAACACTGTTGACGCCATTTTGAATATGTTTCTAAACACAAAATCAATAGTCAAAACGAAAAGTATAATTCAGAAACTCTACTCTTTTCTCGGTTTGACATATTCAAAAATATGTCAAACCGAGAAAAAACATTTGGTCACATCTTATACATTGTTGTTCGTCATGTGATCGTTAGAAGTACGTTTAATACGTTACCCGTATGGTTTGTCCCTAAGGCTTCTGTCACACATCACGAAACGTGCAAATAACGTACTAATAATGTACACTGGTTTGGTAATCGATATACATGTATTTCCAAACCAGCGTACGTTATAAGTACGTTTCGTGATGTGTGACAGAGCCCTTAAGTATACGTTCAAATAGATATCCATACAGTGGTGGTCCGTTTGGCACAAGTTCAGTTTATGAAACTTATGTACGTTATTCGTACGTTTGGGCTCTATACGGTGATGTGTGACAGGGGCTTTATGCAGAAGATTTGCATTGTGGTAAAAACAAGACATTATTTAACTTATGTTTTCCAACTGGATTTTAATATCAAGTATTAAATGTACATGAAACTTGTCTTATACTAATAAAATATGTGTCGTACAAATGATGTTGTAAAGACAAAATAAACAAAGAGAAATATCAAAATCCTCCTAATTCACAGGTAATTGAATTTAGAACGGAAACATTAAAATCCATCGCGCTTTG
>JXSR01S025017.1:14293-36409 GCA_000969725.1 Ophiothrix spiculata
TTGTGTAGGGAATGAACGTAAATAATAAAAAGCGATAAATGTCGTTCATCATAACAAAAATATTCACAAGACAACCAGAGAATACCAGAGGAAACGGCGATGTTGCTTATTGCAGCGGGCACGCTCTATCCAGCAATACAGGCACTCGCCCAATCGAGCGTACCGCTACATGCAGCAGTACGCTCGATCGGGCGAGTGGCCCCGACTGAATGGTGTCGTGTTTGGAATGAACTTATACTTTTTAATATCAAATTTTAAAATGCTTTAATTAGCGTCTTACAAGGTCAATGTAAGCAGTGAACCGAGAACAAAGGTCACCGACACGAAATTTGTAACTTATTGTGTGCTTTTTAAAGCATGTTTCTATGGCAACGATGTGCCAGATATTGTGATATATTTTCATTTAAAGGTTTTACATAATAAAAATAATATGGAAAGTGCTATAGTTTTGGAAGTATCTGATCCAAATTGATTTGCTGAATTTAATTGACTCTATCTCGAAAATCGTTTTTTCCCGATTGTTATCAACAAAAACTGTTTTTTGGAATCCCAAAATTCGACTCTTAATACTGATTGTGTAATTCACCTGTTTCGCCTAAAATAAATATACATTTAGATGTACCGTGGTATAACTACTTGATATAACACACGTCACCAAATATTTTTAGATGTAGACGAATGTGCAGCAGGTACCCACAACTGTCATGAACATGCAGTATGTACAAACACCGCTGGTGGTTTCACATGTGAATGCAGAGCTGGTTATGAAGGCGATGGTACTGAATGTGTTGAAGATGACGGTAATTATTTTCACACTTCCTCCTCTTTTATCCTTCTTCTTTTGTCCTTTTCTTTTTTCAACCTTTTTCTTCTATAATATTACCGAACAGAAATTAAGGATATATTTTAAGGTGGCTTAGCACCGATATAATTCCTGTATTTTATTTGTTTTTTAATATTTTTGTATATGGTGTTATAATACGTGCTGATTACATTTCTGAAATATAAAAGAGGGTCAACGACTGAAGAAAAAAATTAAAAAATAGTATGTCTTACCCCTTTTTACATTGACTGCTATGGTAATATCAAAAAATAACAAAAACACTTTTCACTCTTTTGCACATATGTTTTATAGTTCTTTTAATCTAAACATCGAAATTTTATTTTTCTTTCAACATTCTCAAAATAGGGCCCTGAAAGATCTGAAAATTGAATACTGTACATACAACTAATATAAATATGATCGTGATTTTTCATGTCATATACTCAAGTTTTAAACCACAAAATCCCAGCTAGCAAAACTTTTTGGAACGTTTCAAAAACGTTCCAAAAGTTTGATAAAAACAAAACGACTGTAACCAATTAAGAACCTTTCCAAAACGTTTCGGATACGTTTTGTGTTTGCTGGGATTAACCCTTTAAGGTTAAGATGTGGTTTTTGTTTTAAATAAAACATAGGATTTCTCTATGTGTTTCATGAAATTTTCAGGCAGGATATTTTAGTTACGAGCATGTAAGATTAACCCTCGTCCTCCTAAGGGATGATCGCCGATTGCACCAAAACGCAAATTAAAGCCACCGCGAATATTTAGGTAATTGTTTTTTACATCCTCTGCGGTCATTTTGGTGAAAAAAATCGGGGGTACCACCTAAGGTGGGGTTATGTAGGCCGTCAAAGTCCGAGGGTAGGGGGGTGCCACCTCAAAAAAAATTTAAATCGCCATTTTGAAAAAAGAAGAAGAAATATCTGCATGATGTGGACTTAAAACTTACAGGACATGTTAGAATTGTCAATTCCTTCATTTATTAGCAAAATTCCCAACGAAAATCGGACATTTAGAATTTTATAACGATTTTTTGGAAAAGTCACCATTTTTGCCCAAAGCACTAGCATGCCCAAAGGGGCAGGGGGGGGGGGGGGGCACGTGCCCCCAGTTTGGCGAGTCAGTCGGAAGAAAGTGCCCATTCGGGGATCTTGACGCAAAAAAGATAAAGGGTAGTAGAGGAAAAAATCAAAAGGAAAGAGAAGAAAAATAGTTTTAAATGTTTTGAAAAAATTGTGAGACCTAGAATTGTCCTTTGTTTTTGATAATGTAAATATGAAAAAGCAAAAAAATTTGCGCACTTCGCGCGAATTTTAATATATTATGTCAATATTCAAAATTTGCCAAGTTGTGCGCAAATTTCAAGATTTTAAAACAATTTTTAGCTGAATCATTGAAAAAAAAAATTCACGCGCTACGCACGCATTTTCAAAGTTATAATTTTTCCTCCACCCAGCCGGGCCCCTCTAAATTTTTAACCTTCCGTCAGCACTGGTCATTCGGGGGAAACTGATGGTTGTGCCCCCCCCCCCTCAAAAAATCCTGGGCACGCCACTGGCCAAAAGACGAATTTTTCGGTCCGGAAATACTATGTGACTTGCGTAATGATTTTTCATGATTTTGGTATCAAAGGAAAGAGGAGACCCTAACCTATTATACTATAGTACCAAACAATATTACTTTGGGGTCCCAATTTCTAAATCATAGGGAGGTGGTAACCACCCCTCCTCATGAAGACGTGTTACAAAAAAGACTCAGAAAGACGAGGGTTAAACTTAAACGTTTTTTCTCTAGAAACGCATGGCTTGTGCTACCTTTCTCAGCATTATTTGCTTTTTTTTTTTTTGCATTCATTAAACCCATATTTATCATCAAATTTCCTTTCAGAAAATGTATTCTTGTGCATACTATTATCAAATATCAAAACTTTAAGTAGCATAAACTCTGAAATAAGGGGGTTGATTCAAAATTAGCCTAGTAACATGCCTGAAAATACCACACATATCCCAAACCAGGTGCCGGTGTAATAAAATACAGTGCCTAGTGACTGGGTGTCCTATTTGCTATTCAGTTGTGTGGTACAAACTTGTACATGTAAAATCAATAATTATTTACCACAACTTCCGTTTAGTTTCAATTAGGGCGGACTCCTTGTGTTAGAGGACTCTCAGTCTTATTACACCGGCGCATACGGTGGGCCAATTATAAGTTTATCATGTCAATGTAAGTCAAGTCATTTTTTTGAATACTGATACCCACTTTATCTTTTTTCCCTGCAATATACATCACAGCAACACCTGATGTTTCGCTTTGCGATTTTGAAGGCGATGATATTTGTGGATATATACAGGCTACCAATGATGACTTTGACTGGAAAAAACAAACCGGAAAAACTCCTTCGTCTTCTACAGGTCCATCAACTGACCACACTCATTTGACGAGCGGTATGTTATTGTTAATTAATAACCTGCGTAATAGCGCGATCCATCTAATATAAAGATTATTTGGTTCAACTTTAACGCAAACAACTGCGTGGTCATTATCAGTTAAGGTGTCTGGTCCATTAAAGATCTGTCCGAAGATTTCTAGGCAAAATCGGCATGAATGATATTTTATCGATTTTTAAAATAAAAAATTGGGGTCACCGGACTCGTTTTTGTATGCGAGTCGGTTTAAAAACAACATTTGTGGAGGGGTTTTTTTTTTGGGGGGGGGGGGAAATTAGAACGGTGGTCTATGGGAAATGTGGCAAAAGTGACATTACTTAGTGATGATTTAAAAAAATCCGCCCGAAATTTTTTGTTAATTTTTTCACAAATGTTGCACATAAGTACGTTCTTTCAAATAAAACAATACACATTGGGGGGTCGAACTAATTTTTCAGAAAAATATGACAATTTTTTAGCTTCAAAACACTACTCAATGTATATGCGCATGCGTATTGGGGCATTTTCCAACTCGGAAACTAGCGCGTACTGGTACGCGTGGACGGCGCGTGGACCAGACACCTCAACAATGACTTCTTATAATGCATCGCGTATGTGATGTCATTAGCGCTGAATGCGTTTTCTCATAAAACGCCAATCAAGCGCGTGTATGCACCACACACACGCGCGTTTGTCATATTACGCCCTGATCGTCATGCCTGGACTGATCGAAATTCTCATATAGGGGTAAGTAGACTTTAAAGTAAGAAGTAAGTTTAATAAAGTATTTCTTCATAAAAATACTCATGAAATGTATCAAACATGTCGAAAGAGCGGTTATTAATGACAATAATAACTTTGCATCATCTATTTTACGGTCATTGTGTTCGTCGGTGATTGTTTTAAATTATAATCATGTAAATACTGTTACAGATTTTGTTAATACCTTTTATGCGCATAATATGTTTCGCTTGATTGACAGGCCGACCAGGATCACTAATTAGTCTGCAACAATATTTGATAACATCTTCACGAATGTCATCAACAAGAATATTAAATCTGGCATATGCGTTGTTGATATCACTGATCATAACCCCATATTTCAATTTACAGATTCTCTGGATATAAAGTTTAATTCGCCAAAGTATGGTTTTAGTCGTGCTTTTATTGTAAATAACATTAATCGTTTTAAAAATGATCTTGCTAATGTTAATTGGAATCATGTTCTTACTGAAAATTTGCCTCAAGAAGCTTATGAAAGTTTTTATGTACTTTTTTGAATTCATATGATAATTGTTTTCCACTCAGGCGCAAACGTGTTAATACAAAATCAAAAAATGTCCCTCGCAACCCATGGATCACCCAGGCTATTCTCAAATCTATTCATCGTAAGGATAAACTGTACAGGAAATTCAAATCATCTCCAACTGTAGCTAATAAACTCACTCTCGTTTCCTATAAAAATACTTTGACTACAGTTATCCGTGAAGCAAAAAAGTCGTCCCCATTCACAAATCAGGTGATTCTACTAAGTTCAACAATTACCGCCCTATTCCTGTTCTCCCAATATTCTCCAAAATCCTGGAACGTATTATTCATCGCAGACTTCATTGCTTTCTAGAGCATTATAATCTTATCCACAATAATCAATTTGGTTTTAGAAGCAGTTATTCTTCTTATATGGCCGTTTTGGAAGCATATAATAACATTGTCTCTGAACTTGATAAGGGCAAGCATACATTGGGAATATTCTTGGACCTCTCGAAGGCATTCGACACGATTAGCCACCAGATTCATCTTGCTAAACTTCATCATTATGGTATTCGTGGAAATGCCTTCGAGTGGTTCAGGAGCTATCTCACCGACAGGTATCAGTTTGTTTCCTATAACAATTGTAAATCCTCTATCCTACCTGTCTAGTGTGGTGTTCTCCAGGGGTCCGTTTTGGGTCCTCTTCTTTTTATTATATTTATCAATGATATTCCTAGTGTCTGATGTTTTATCCTTTTACTTATTTGCTGATGATACCAATGTTATAGCTTCCAATAATAACCTTCAAGATCTTGTTATGTCTGTAAATCATGAAATGGGTAAAATTAACAACTGGTTTCATGCAAACAAATTATCCCCCAATGTCAAGAAGACCAACTATATGTTATTCAAGAACCGCCATAGTAACCACAACTACCCTGATGTTGATATCTGCATGAAAAATACCAATATTAATAGAACTTCTTATACTAAATTTCTGGGTATATTAGTTGATGAATCATTGACCTGGTTAAATCATACCAATCATATTGTTAATATTATTTCTAAATATACTGGCATTATGTTCCGTCTGAAAAATATTTTACCATGTGAAACATTATTTTCGCTCTACAACACTTTAGTCCTACCCCATATCCTTTATTGTAATTTGGTTTGGGCTGACTCAAAAAACTGCAACCTTGATCGGATCCATATTAAGCAAAAACGCATCATGAGACTCTGTACCAATTCATATTGGCTTGCCCATTCTCCTCCTCTGTTTAAACAGCTCAACACTTTGCATATCTATGACATTCACTCTCTTGTAATCTTCCATGCAACTTTTTGAATTATTTTATCTTTAACAGATCTTTTTACGATTATCCTACACGGTCTTCATATTTGTATCGTCCAATTAAATTCAACTTTGATTTAGCCAGGAACACAATCAAGAGGCAAGGTCCTTTAATATGGAACATGCTCGATGATTCACTCAAATCTGTTAAACCCCATCACATATTCAAGCGTAAATATAAGGCGTACCTATTATTTTTATATATTTAGCCTATTTGTTGTTTATATAATCTTGTTTATGCCGTATACTTTTTCCTATCTTGTATTGCATTTTTTATGCTGATCTAATGCTCATATTCACATCTGTCATCAGTTTGGCAATATGTCTATCTGCACTTGTCTTGTCGGTCTGCGTTATCTCACTACCCATGTCTTGTCAATTGTTTGTCTAACGTCTTTGAATGTTTAAGATAATGCTTCTAGTATTTATATATCATGACTTATATATTTTGCAACCATATTGCCGTTCTACTGGGTGGCCATGCTTTTCGAGCTCTGCTCCTGATGGTCTCCCACCATCTATACTATTTTTCAATTGTATCTATAATGTTTCTTTGTATTTTGTATATAGATTGTCTAATAAATTCTGAATCTGAATCTGAATCTGTTTTGGAACTCGGTCTAAAACAATACCTCAGAATTCACACAATGAACTCAAAAAAGATGGTGCTTAAGTTGTCTAAACAACTATTGTCACATTAGAATTTTAGTTAAAGATGAAATGACAGTTAATAAATTTCAAACATCAATATTCCTAATAGCACTCATTTGTTTTCCCTTTGTTTCTGTGATATGCGATTCAGTTTTATCACTTTGGTTTCTCTAGCCTTGCGGGATAATTTATTATGATGTTAACATATTTATTTATTGTAACGAAAATGACGAAAATAATTTAGTTTCAGGGTGTTCTTATTTCAGTTAAATTGTAATTTTAAGAGAAAATTATAATAATAAGAGAAAATGGTTTCTCTCCAAAAAAATACATACATTTAAAATCATAATTAATATTTCTTACAGAGGGCTCATACCTGTATATAGAGACAACGGGCATCGCAGCTGGATCGAACGCAATTCTGAAAAAAATGATCCCTGCATCTGAAAACGGTGATTATTGTACATTTCAATTTTGGTATCATATGTACGGATCGGACGTTGGCAGACTTAATGTTGAGGTTTCTGAAGAAACGTCTAGTTCTTTGGCTCATTGGACAAAATCCGGAGATCAGGAAGATGAATGGCACGAAGGAAGTTTAACATTTACTGTGTCGACATCAGATGTCTGGGTAATTATGCATCTATGTTATTAAGGAGAGTGAAATGTTTTCAAAATTTTAGTATTAGTTTTTGTTTTTTTAGGATTTTACTTTTACCGCATGTATTTGCAGAAAAAATGATATAAATTTCTTTTTAAATTATAGCTACGGAAGCTGGTATAATAAATAATAAAATAATAAAAAATATAACAGCATATTTTAAATGTTAATAACTTTGAACCCAAGATTCATATTGCAACTCTAGACATATATTTTGATAGAAAAGACTTGTAGAATTATTTTGGAACCGGACAATATGTAAATACTTCTGATAACAAGATGGTCTGAGAGTTCAAAGTGGTTGAACCACTGTACCATTCACTGTTGACACTCTTCTGTTACTTCACTGTGACGATGCGATGCCTTATATGTACTTTAAAACAGATATCAGATTCTTCATGGAAGGATCATATTGCACAAAGCAAACAAACCCTTGCCACTTCACACATGAAAGTCTACCCAAATACTTTTCTTGGTAGTCTTAAGGACAGTACATCTCAAAATCCTGGACTACTCCTGAGATGAAACAGAACATTGTCAGTGTAGTCCGAATATCAGGACGAACACATGCACAATCGGCCAAAACTTTGTCATTAGAGTCAAAAATGTAGAAATCTGCAAGGAGGACATCTTGTACATATTTTGAAATAATAAGCAGCTTGATCTTGATAAAATATGGTACTAGTAATTCAAAATGTCTTTGTATAACCTTGTGTAACTTCATATGTTTGTTAAGCAGTGGCGGCGGAAGGTTAACATTTTAGAGGGGGCGGCTATTTTTTTTTTTTTATTCAAAGATTTTTTTTGAGCAAAAATAGCCGGAGGAAAAATAATGTAATTTTTATAATACGCGAAAAAAAATGTCAAATCTGCTAACTACAGCTCAAAATTGTTTTAAATCTTGAAATTTGCAAATTTTGACTGAAAATTCATGCGTTTTATTTTCTTTTTCACATTTAAATTATCAAAAACAAAGAGAAATTTAATTCCCTTTCCTTTTTTATCTTTTTTTTTTTTTTTTTTTTTTTTTTTTTTTGGGGGGGAACGGCCCCCCCAGGGGAAATTTTGGGGGGGATTTTTCCCCCGGCCCCCCCCCCCCCCCCCCCGCTTCCGGTTATTATGTTGTTAGGCATTTTAAGTGGTAATGTTGTATGTCCAATTAAAGATTAGTATTCTTGATATATTAAAACTTGACAAATGAAAACAATTAATGAGCATTATAAATATATGAATGAGGATATATAAATCATTAGGTCAATACCTTAAACATGTTTTTATGAACATTATTAAACATGTTTCGCTGTTTAGGCCATTAAAATATTCATGCATGAACCGTCTGTCTTAAAACATTTATTCCTACCCAATATATGAGTCACTTATTATTTTTTTTCTCTAAGTAAGAAAGTGGACTCTTTACGTAAGAAAGTGGACTCTTTACGTTTGACGTAACTTGTTTAGAACCGATTTTTGAAATAAGTAATAATACATCTATCTAAGTTGGGAGATAGATGAACTGAACATAATACATCATGTTTGGTACCAAATAATCTTCAGACAACTGATCAGTCTCTTCTATCCAAACATATGTCTGTATTTGCAATGCGAATCTTGGTTTTAATATAAATATGAATTTAATTTTGGAGACCCTGTACATACTTTGAATAGTTTACGGAATTCGCAAATAATAACCAAGAACATGTAATTCAAACATGACGAATGCATTTCACGTTGATGTTTACAATCTAGACTGCTTGTGTAAGATTATAACATTTTCTTATCATTATTTGAAATAGTATGTTTAAATATTGCCTTCGCTTTGATGTAAGTGAACTTTCAAATACATTTCTATGTGATTTGACCGACGTATTGATAAACTGATTGATTGATAGTCCCTCTTTTACAGTATATTTTATATACAGTTAAAGTCTAGTTAATTTTAGAATTGTTTAGAATTGAATACCAGAATGCAAGACTAACCCAAGTCCACATATTTTTTTTTCAAAAATGAGTTATAGACAGGAGAGACTTTCTTATACCTATGACTACCTTTTGCGTGAAGGACTAAAATGAATCTGCACCGCAAGTGCCCCCACCTTTATGTATTCAAAAGTTCTCAAAATCCATGGACTTATTGGTCAATATTGCATAGATATGTTGTTTTATTGAATGTATCAAAATTAGTCAAAACCATGTTCTCAGCCAAATTTCGTCTTGAAATTGGAAGATAATTTGTGTTAGGTGTAGGTTCTATCTATATGGCTTAGAAAACATGCAAAACTTGAAAATCGCTAGTCTCATTTCAAAATGGTGGTCGAAAAACCTATTTAAGAAAAGATTCCGTAGCACATATGTGAAAATACTGTTTTTCCGACCGATTTTTTCAATGAAATTTGGCTCAGACAAGCAGAGCATAAGCACCAATGCATTACTGCACAAAAAAATGATCCAGATGAATCTCACCCGCTTTTGACATAAAAAGTTACACATAAAGCACATATGAATGCAAGACTGACCCTCTGTTTAAAATGACCCCCTGTAAAGCATTGCCACACAAAATGACGATTTCATTATATTCAAGGTTTTGATTGTTTGTATGTTGGCTTTAATTTTTGTTTTTTGATTAAAGATCAACATTGAAGGTGTTAGAGGATCAAACTACCGTGGCGATATTGCAATCGATGATCTCGACATTGCTTGTGGTAAGAATAAAACAAAAAATTAAGCTATGTACATATGCGATGGCTCACCCCAAAAGGGGGACTTTGCAGATGAAACCAAGTTTCATTTTATTATTTCATCTGTAACAACATTTTCTAAGTTTTAAAATGACACCATACTTGTTGAAATTGATCTAGGCGATCAAATTTTACAACAGAAAATCTGCTGAAAATATTTTTTTTTTAATTTTGTGCTACCTATTTTCACCAGTTTCTTGAAAAGTGATCTGTCATAAAGTCCCCCTTTTCGGGTTGAGCCATCACATACAGTATATGCCATCAGCAATTTCGATAGTGCCATAGTAGTTATGTAAATCAGAAAATATTACTATAAAAATGCTTCATAATGTTAACATAATTGTTGCGGTATAAAATGTTGTTTCAGGCGGTGCTCGAAATGAAAATGAATGTACATTAGGTACTGATAATTGTCATGACAATGCTACATGCACAGACACTGCAGAAAGTTTCATTTGCGAATGTATCAATGGCTATGTGGGCGATGGTATGACTTGCACAGGTAATGTTTGTTTGATTGATTGATTGTTTCGAGATTCAAAAAGTAACATTTTAGTTAGAACGGTGTTTTTTTTCCCAAGGGTTGATATTTAGTTTTGTGTTTTTCCAAAGGAACCAATAAAAAAATCACTCTTAATGTATTCTTTGATCAATGATTTAAATTATAGTTGCTTGGTTGCAGAGCAAAAAGATTACTTTTTGAAATGATGAATTTATACCAACTTAAGAATGGTAAAAAATGTAAAATAAAATGTACTGATATCATTAATTTGACATTTTCACATGTTGAAATGCACTGGTACTGGCATTGATCGTCAAATATCTCAAATGCAGATATATTTTGTACGCACAAATACACGGGGAATGGATTGAATGACGGAAAAGTAGAGTGGAACGATTTCAGAATGATACAAAGATGGTAATTACAATGGTGTCAAAATATAGGTGCACCGAAAAATAAATACTATTTGGAACTGTTGAACGTTGGTGAATGACGTTTTAATAACCCGACAAGCAATCTAATTATTTTCTGCTTTATGAAACTTTGTATCATACAGATATAGATGAATGCTTAGCAGGTTCTGATAACTGTGACACGCACGCCACATGCACAAATACTCCAGGTAGTTTCACGTGTGAATGCATTGCAGGATATTTTGGCAATGGGACTTCTTGCACAGGTGAGAATTTAACTGATTAGTCAATCCGTTGTTTCGAATACCATGAAACATATATCACGATATGTATGTATCTATGTACTGTAAATTATATGAAATAACGAATATGACCTAGGGGTTTTGGGTAGTTGTAAATACGTCCTTTGCGGTCATTTTAGCGAAACAAATTCGTAGGTACCACCTTCAGGGGGGTCATGGTACCTCGTCAAAGTCGAAAGGTAGGGGGGGAGGTAGTTCCCCCCCTGAGAAAATTTTAAGTCGCCATTTTGAAAAATATCTGCATGGGATTCACCTAAAACTTGCAGAACATATTAGAAACACCATTTCCCTTCTTTATAAGCAAAAAACCCGGCAAAATTCCGATATTTAAAACTTGTACAGCAAAATTTCGATGTGGTGGCCATTTTTGCCCAAAATTTTGGTATCAATGGATAGAGGAGACCCTACCCTAAACTATGGTATAAAGCAAAGCAACTTTTAGTACTCCAATTTAAGTTTCATAGGGGGGTGGTAACCCCCGTTGGTTGATAACAAACGTTACAAAAAATACGTTGGTAAGACAAGGGTTAAAGATTCTAGATCAAAAGGTATGTCAAAATTTACCTATTGCAATAAAATTATGGTTGCTTACATCAAGATAGAACCACATGCTTTCAGCCGAGAACGAGTTTTTGTCAACGAAAAACTGACTAAGGTTAACATTTTGTCTTGATTGAATATTTCAGATTCGCCTTTACCTGATGGGTTTATCTTACTTGCTGATGCGTCACAACTAGTAGTCGTTCAAACGGACACCATGGAGGTTCAAGCAATTCCACTTGACGGTCTACAAAATGCAGTCGGCGTGTCCTACGACCCTGTTCGTCAGATGATTTACTGGACTGATGTCCAACTAAAAACTATCAGCCGCAGTTATATGGACGGACAAGGACAGGAAACTGTTCTTTTTCTTGATGTTAAATCAAGTAAGTTTCTTCTTTTGAAAGTACATAGACCATTTAACTCTTTTGATAAATTAAGTTTAAAATGTTTTCTAAATGTTAAGTCTTAATTTGTGCCGGTGTAATGAAATACAGCGTCCGTGTGACTGGAATGTCCTAGCTACTGTTAAATTGTGTAGAACGTACTTGTTCATGTGCGATCAATAAATCATCGATTGCGACTTATTCCGTGTAGTTCAATTAGACCCGGACTGCTGGTTATGGGGGACACTCAGTCTCATTACACTGATGTAGCAGGAATGGAAGTCCCCCGTTCTAATTGTCCGGGTTGTACAGTAAAGTATAGGCTAACAACTCTCACGCAACATGAGCTTCACGTTTTATTCCGTTATGGTCTATGGAAGGCGGACTACTATTTCAGGGGGACTACGATTAGTTTCACACCGGTGTCATAGTTTCACAGTCCCCTGATCTTACTGTCGAGGCTCATTCTCCGATAAACATGCAACTTTGGTTAGAGAAATATTAAAATTTCGACTACTAATAACTCATGAAAAACATACAAAATCATAAACTCTTATGGTTTCTGAAGAAGAAACAGTGCATGGGAGATGTTTAAAAATACTTGATTTTTCTTAACCATTGTATTTCCTATTCTTTAAATTACGTATCTGTCGCTATGTATCTGTTTGAATCTTTTCTTTAATATTCATTTTTCTTATAAATTTGATTTTTACACTAAATTAGGAGCTCTACACATACTACACTGTGGTGTTGTATTTTCGCTCATAGTGTACCGAGTGTGAGAAGGCAGCAGAATAGGTTTTTTTTTGGTATTAATATCCTTGTACATCGTTACTGTAAATGTATAATTCTATATAACATATATGTTATGCAACACTCAAGTTTACTTGATAAACCTAATGCGGAATCATCCATCAACAGATTTATTTCGACACTTTGTTATCGATTTTAGAAATGATTACGTATCTGTTTGCAATATTGGCGACATGCTTTCAAAAAGCTCTTATGCCATATCAAATACTTAATATAATTAAACTTTATATGTCATTATCAATACCTATTACTGGCTGTTATATAGTGTGCATTATGTTTGATATGCTCGAATATTTTAGGAACTGGGGCACATGAAACAGAAAAAATATGGCTGGCGACATGGGGAAATTAAAGATTTTGCATTTTCAGATTTATCGTTATCTACTTTCCTGGCATGCTAATATGTTAAGCTTCACACATGTTACTAATGTGACTCTAATGTATTAACTAAACCACTCAAATCATTTGTAATAGGCTTAACAACGTTAAACAAGTAACACGAACATGAGCGACACCAAAACGGCAAAGTTGCATACTTTATCGGAGAATGAGCCTCCAAATTGTACAGTTAAGTGTAGGCTAACAACTCTCACCTAACAATAGTTTCACGCTTTATTCTGTTATGGTCTATGGAAGATGGACTTTGATTCCAGGGCGGCCAAACTTTTTCACCGGCGTAATGAGACTGAGTGTCTCCCATAAACAGAAACCCGGGATTAGATGAACTACCCGTAATAAGTCGCAATCAATGAATTACTGATCGCAAAGGTGACGTTCTACACAATCGAATAGTAGCTATGACACTCAGTCACACGGACGCTGTATTTCATTACACCGGTATCTAACATGTAAGGAAAAGATGTTCTAAAAATTGGATATTCTGAATAATAATAATCTTTTTTAATGAATGAATCATACCTAGAATTTACTATTCGATATGCCTTGTATTTTTTTTTCCAAATCATAATTGCGGCCTAACCTTATATCGGTTTATAATTGTCTTTGATTATTTTTTGATATTATTGTGATTTTGACAACCACTGTACGTCTTACAGAACAAAAATATACAATTCGGCAAAATTATGCGATCGTAAGACACACAAAGGTTGAGATGGTAAAAGTGTTTGCAGAATACATAATATAGCCTAGCAAAAACAATGAACAGTCCGGGCAACGGACCAGATCTGGTTCGCGAACCAGATCTTAGTATAAGGTACATCTCTTCGCTTATCTCGCCAGATATATAATAGCTGCTTTTGCCGTAAGGTCTCCCTCTTCTACTTACTGTACTGCTTCACGAACACGTACAGTTTGGTGAAAGGGCTCTCTCTGTTTGTGTCCCTCGTCTCTGGTTTAGTTTGCCTCCCATGATAATGAGTATCAGTCCCACCGCCACTTACTAGAAGTCCCTGAAACCCCACCTTTTCCCTAAATTACTGGTTAGTTTCTCCCTTTTTCTTCCTTTTCTCTTATATTGATGTTATTGGAAAAGTTCGGTACTGCATACTCCGTCACATGGGGAATCAGCCAGTATCGAGCTATTTTGAATTTGAACTTATTTGCTAACTGGTTTAAGCATACGAACTTTATTCTATCATTGTTTTGGCTAACCCATATGTGTTATGCAAACACTAGTACCACTTTCATTGGCCTCGCCCCTTCGCTCTTCTTCTCTCTCCCTCTCCTCTTCGCTTTCTACCTGTTCCCTTCCGTTTCATTTTCTGTGCGTTTAATAAAAGCATATACGTACGTGCGCTATTGACGCGAGCACGACGTTCACGCAGGTCATTATCAGAAGTAATTTTTATATAAATACTTACTTGCTCATGAGGGCATGAATAGTGACTGGTCATGAGGATAATAGTTAAAAAATTTGCCCGAAACTGATCTGGAGACTATGAATCTGAAGACCGTTGTTATTGATGTGGTGGTGGTATTTTTCGTGTCAGGCTAATATCGTATGATTTATATGAAAAATACTGCTTTTCTTGTAAGGCAATTAGCAGCGGTAAACGGGTAGTTTTCCTAAATATGAAAATATATAAACAACAGATCACATACATGTTTCTATCTATAGGTCCTGATGGGATAGATATTGATGTGGAGAAAGGATACATATATTGGACGGATACCGGTTTGAATACAATTGAAAGGTCCAACCTCGATGGAAGTCAGAGGTCAATTGTTATTAGAATAACTCATCAAGAGGCTGAGCCTCGGGCAATCGTTGTTGATTCGCCTAAAAGGTATGTATTCATATCAATTGCATGTCCTTTCTCCGAGTGCCTTCTTTTTTACTTCTTCCTTTATGTTTATGTATATGTGATGACTCACCCCGAAAAGGGGGACTTTGCGACAATACACTTTTCAAGATACAGGTGTAAAAATAAATAAATAGACGATCGTAAACTTATTTTTTCTATTCTGTATATATTTTCATTTTAATCCTTGTTTGTTAAAGTCAAATATATTGGACTGATTGGGGACTAAATGTAGCCAGAATTGAACGCGCCAATGAAGATGGAACTGAAAGAGAGATTTTGATCGATAGCGACCTTGTTTGGCCAAACGGATTGACAATAGACTTTGCAGGTAGGAAAAACATGTACTGGATCAATTGTGTAACAGAAACCATTATCAGATAGATTGTATCTTGGTATATGATAGCGCAAATGACAACATTCATTACATCTGAGCACGCATTCGTTTGGTACACCGCCTTACGCACCCTTACACCGATGGTGTATAAAAAGAGCCGTGTGTGATCATCATCATCATCCTTCGACTCCATGAGATCGAGAGGTCGAGATCCATGGCACACATGTTTGCCAACCATCTTTATTACACATTGCACTGCCAAGCTCATTGAAGTTCAAACCACTATCTCTAAATATGGTATCAGGATACGTTAAAGGTCCACAGCGGCACAGCCTCTGGTGCATAAAAAGCACTGCATTTTAGATGATATAGCTCAAGGGCTCTTGCTGTATCCCTAATATGCTGGAATCGTGTTTCAAAATTTGTGGTAGATACCCTTGTTTTAATTTTTTTTTCATATTCCCGTGTTTAATGCTGTGTACATGTTTGACATTTGTATGTAAATGAACAAAGTGTGACACATTTAAAAATCGCTATTTGATACAATGTGAACGTTAGTGTTATCCGATGGTGTTTAAGATGCACACATTTTTTCACCTAGAGCGTGTACACATACATGTGTAAGTTCATAACAGTGACCCTCGTAGGAATAATGGAGCAAACTTAAAAAATGGAGTGTTTACTATTGCATTATCAAATCACTAAACTGCTTAAAGTCACATCATAAGGAGTCCATATTTCTTGATTTATCCATTCAAACAAAATTCTAGATAAAGAAATGACAATTTTCCTTAAAATTTGGATGACTTATTTTGGAAAAATGATTTTTTTTTAAGAGTGTGTTTTACTTTATTTATTCATTTTTTGTGATGGTTAATATCTACCCATTGAGGAAGAAGTGTTTACAACATTTGTGAGAGGTATTCTCATAATTCTCATCTAATGCAAACTATTTGATCAGATATGTTGGAATTCCATCAATGGTGGAGTTCCATTAATGATGTGTTGAAATTGGAGGTTTTTGGGTACCATCAATCAAAACCTTTACCTCCCTACCCACATCCGCTTCATCGAGAGGACAAAGCGAATTTTAGATAAAAATCAAGAAAAGTTCAAGATTTTAATGAAAACAAACACCGATAATATTTTCTATCTATATCTGCCATCCCCTAACATCATAAATGTATGGTTACGGCGCGGCAGCCTGAACGTTTCCAAAGTATTATACTTTGTTCTTATGAACTGGTATGTTATGTTCTATTGTTTTAGAAAGCCGTATGTATTGGTGTGATGCCGGCCTGGACAAAGTAGAGTCAGCAAATCTTGATGGAAGCGATCGTACAGTTGTATTGTTTTCTAACAATCAGTTTGATATACATCCGTATGATCTGGCTTTCTTTAGCAGTGACATTTTATTATGGACTGACTGGAATTATGGGCTAGTCGTTTATAATATAACTAATCATTATGCAGCAACTATAGATGTCGGTGTACCCATCACACGACTTAACGGATTGCATCTTCATAAAGGTAAGTACAAAAGTGATCACTCATAACTCATAAGTATGGTACAATAATTGTCAATTGAATAAATTCCAAAATTTGTGAAATAATCCAAATATAAAGTGCTCAACTATTCCTCCGTGTCTCTCGTGAAAAGGGACATTAGTCTTAGTTTAAACCATGCACGAATTTCACGAAACTAGGACGTTTTCGCTTGATCAACCAGCTTTTTCAGCAGTCTCTTCGTAAAACGTGACATCACAGATGTTTAATGACGTCATACGATATTAAAAAGTTCTTCTCTCCTAGGATTTAGGGCCTAACCCTCGTCTTATTGTAACACAGTGCATTATCCCCTCCCCCTGTGATTTCAAAATTCCCACGCCTAAAGTTTAGTTGTATGGTACTATTGTATAGGGTAGGGTCTCTTCTTTCCATTGATACCAAGATTATGAAAGTGTTCGAGAAGTAACGTAAATATGAAGTCGAAGTTGTAAATGTCGAATTTTCATCATATTTTTTATGTATTGAATGAAATAAATTACAATTCTGATATGTTCTGTATTTATCAGGTCCATACCATTTTTAACTCGAACTTTTCAAGGTGGCAACCCAACCTTGACGGCCTACCATACCCAAACTTCAGGTGGTACAAATGTACAAGAAATTACTTCAATTGTATGACCATGGTCACTCTGTTTGGCGTTTTTGTGCATACGAAAAATCGACGATCAGCCATTTCATTAGGGGTTAGTATTCCAACTCTTTAGGAAGACGAGGGTTAAGCAGGTTGTCTGAAATAGGATCCAAATCCAGTCTTTTATTCCGATACGGTCTAAAGTTTGTAGTTTTAATGTGTATGACCTCTAGGATTCTCCTAGAAAATTCCACGTTTGGCAGTGTTTCCAGTCAAAGACAAGATAGATAGCATAGCCATATCAACTGCTGAAGACGCCAGGTTGATCCAGCGAAAACGTTCCAGGTGAGCGATAAATTCGTGGAGTGTTGAAGTTAAAATTAATCTCTCATGTGTACTGCGTATGAATACCTACTCACATACAAACATGGTGATAAAATAAATTAAACGATATGTCAATCCTTCATAATAATTTTGTAGTTTGAAACGTAATTTTAATCGTGTATTTTGGTAAACAATACCATTGGAAGATAGGGTTACAAACGTTTACAAACAGTTTTTACTATTAAAATCGTTGATTTTGCAAAACTGCGTCCGTAAACCACACGAAGTTCGTAAATAATAGTTTGGAAAAGTACGCCCTATACGCCTACGCAGATTCGCCGTTTGAACATCGCGCAAATTTCAAGATTTTCTTACCCGGATAATTTGGTACTCAGTGGAAAGGTGGGTTGCCTTTTTTGGCCTCCAACGTTTACCAAAAGCACCTCGAAAAATTGCAAAATGGTTTACATATCGGTCAATTATTTAGGAAACATAGTTTACCAATGGATAGCTTTTTTCGCGTCCTTATGTTGACATATATCGGGAGGTAGTCAAAAACCAGCCGCGAGTCCGTACCCAACCGCAATATGAGTATAACCCCGGGTTTTCTGACAATCTTTTATACTATAGTATATTTTTTAAGCCAGGGCACCTCATTAAAAGTTGTTGGTCTTTCCATTCATGATAAGAGGTATAAGGATTTGCATTCATACAACCAATAGAACTGAAGGGTGGAGAAAGACAATAATAGTAAAACTTTCTGGGATTCGTAATCTGATTGGAGGCAAAAGCTTTGAACGTGTTTGTTATCAATTGATAACTACTGCAAACAATTTTCTGCATTGTTCCTTCGCTGATTATAAATTATATAGTATCTGATCAAAAATATGGTCTACTTCTGTCATTATGCAAGAGGTGCCCTGACTTTAAGAAAATACTATAGGTCAGTTGCCAAGACAAAATGGTTCTGATGATTCCCTTGTACAGTGTTAATAACACACCAGATAGCAAAGTTGTGTTGCTCCAACGTTGGACAAATGTAAGCCGATTAGCCCCATGGCATTTTTTCCATCGGGCAAATGTCGGTCCGATGTATTTGCGCGATGCTGGGCCAACGTCGGCACTTTGTTGGCTGAATGTTGGGCCAATGTCAGAATGCCAGAATTGAAGTTGAATCAGGAAGTGAGTTTCAAAATCTCTTAATTGAAATTGAAATTAATTTGTGTATGCTTTACCATTGTGTTTCTCCCACTTGGTAAAGACGATATTAGGACATACAAAAGAATGTCTTGTTTAATTACTACCTGCAAGACAGACACTCTGAAGAATTATAAATATATACCGTATGCTCAATTAATACATCACGTCACTACTAAAACGAACACAACATATGAAATCTCAACATAATGGCTAAAAATTACGTATTTTGATCTAAAATTAGCATTTTTTGAGATAAGAGGTGAAATTAAATTATGGAAACAAATATTACAGTTTACCTCCTAATTCCAGATCTAATTTAAACACTTTTAAGCGTCTGCATTTATTGTAACAGTGCGTTTTTGTCAAAAAAATAATAAATGAACCAATCAAACACCGACAGTTGTTCTAATTGATAAGTAAATTAATTTGATTGTTACGTTACTCATTTAGGACTACTTTAATGCAGAGAGCATGGCATTTTGGTGTACCCCTGTTGCACCATTAAGTTTATAAAGCGCATTTGTCTAACTGGTTATTACTCAACCCGTAACAATCATGTAGTTTAAAGTAGGCGCCCGACTTAGATCGTAATGTTCCCCATAACAGCTACTCAATAACGTTCGGGTCGTGGAGGCAAGGGGGATAAATATCTTGCCCATGAACATTACCCGCTGGTCATAGCAACTCTAGAACTCACGTCTTACTGATTCGGAGTCATGCACTATTCCATTAGACTATTCCATTAGACCACTCGAGCTCCACAGATGTAGATTTATGTAAAGCATGTTTAATGTTTAATTTCAAGAAACAACGCCTTGTGACTCAATTCCATATCGATGTACCAGGAAAGAATGTATTCCAGAAGCCCGGATGTGTGATGGTATTCGTGACTGTCATGGTGGAGAAGATGAAGATGAAAGTATTTGTCGTAAGTAATTTTGGGGCTTTACCAGATAAATTAAGCAAATGGAATCAAAAAATGGTTGACAGTATCGAGTCTTTTAAATTATCTGTTTTCCGGAAAGGTATCTCGTGATATTTGTTTTATTGGCCATAAGTCACAAACAGGTCCTATTTTGTGTTTTCCATTAAAACATTAGAAAAATCATGCCACTTTGCATTCAACAGATTATAACTTTGAATGAGTGCAGTTAAGACCCACAAATTATATATCTTATTTATTTGTTTAATTATAAGTAAGAACATTAATAAGCATACTTTGACACACATTATTGCTAAGAAATGCAATTTTGTTTGAAAAAAATAGCGAAAAACTATGATTTTGGGCGATTTTCATGATTTCATGTTTTTGACATGACGTCACTTATGACGTCATACAAGGTAACTCTGACGAGCTGAAATCACGTTATTTACCTCATGTGCATAATGTAACCTTCCTAATAAACATTACTGTACTGGCCCAATACTGGCTCTGTAAGGTTTTCCAAATTGAGCCAGTATTGTTTGCCTGTACTGAGCCAGTACCGTGGACTTTTCCACAACTGGCCCGGTATAATGGGTCTGTAAGGGTTTAGTACCGTTTGCACATTGGTAGACTTTAGGCCCAATACATTTGCCCGAACCGACCCATTATTGAGCCAGTAACAGCCCCATACAACTTGAAAGGACCCTGTCAACAGCTATATCGGTCCAATTCTGGCCCACAATCAAAATTGTAATGGGCCAGTTCTGGTAAGGTAAGTTCATTTGCTACATTTTGTCTTCATTTCAATATAAACCAAACCTGATTTGTGATTATCAAATAAAAACATTGAAATTCAGCGTGTATTTTTTCAAGCCCGTCAGACTCATAGACTAGTCATAGTGCAAAATTCAACAACCACGTACATGCGTATACATATAGTCTATGAGTCTGACGGGCCTGAAAAAATACACGCTGACTTTCAGTGTTTTTCTTTGATAAATCAAAAATCAGGTTTGGTGTACGATCACAGCAAGTCCACCAGACACTTATATTGAAATGAAGACAAAATGTAGCAAATGAACTTGTATACCTTTTATTGTAAAATATTCCCGAAATTCGTGACAGAACTTGCACACGTGCACATGGAAAATATCGTCTGCTAATTTTAACGTAATCGAGCTAATTGCGCATGCGTGTCTCCGCCTCACAACGCCGATATTCTGTCGCAAGGCGGAAGGTTCGCATGAAGACTGATTTAAAATAGTACCAATAAAAACATCAGAATAACTTAATTGATTAAACCTTGGGAACGTTTTGTTTCAAACCCTAATGGATTTTGAATAATATGATTCATTTTCAACGCATTATCACATGCGTTTCAAAAGTTTTAGATTTTAATTGATTTAATTGTACAACCAACCAATACCGGGCCAAAATGCATTTGCCAATACCTGACCAGTTCATTGATTTCATGGTTGGCCTGGTATCGTGCCAATGATGGCAAATCTACAATCGGCAACTCAACATCGGGCCAGTATTGGCGTTGTACAGGGATGCCGTGTCCAATAGTAGCCATTACGAGTTAGAATGAACCCAATATTGGGCCGATACCACCATGTTTGCTGGGTTGTGACCCCTATGACATGTTGGGGTGAAGTCAAAGATAATTTGAATAAGTTTGGTCATTATTATGCTCTCCAATCTTTTGTCCTATATACCTACACACAGGCTTGAATCCAATTTATACAAGAATTTACCATCTTGCCGAGTTATTTTCCAAACTCTGCTGTCCATGTTTGTACCTTTAACTCAGATTCGAATACCCATTGTTATGTAAACCTGAATTATTTGTTTTTGTTAATTAATTAATTGTTTAATTAGAGAAGCTTGATTATTGAAATCTTTGATTGCTACAGAAAGGGACTTTTTCTGAAAGATTCATATTTTGCAATTTTAGGTGATTTCCCATTCTATTTTAATAGGCAATTGATTGCATGAAAATATCAGGTGATCATTGGGAATCCCCCAAAGTTTCAGAAATAGAGTTGTTTACTTGAACATATAATTACTT